>JAQZBX010088586.1:0-12733 GCA_029593785.1 Cabassous unicinctus
AAGGGGGAGATAAGCAGACACAGAGAAGACACGCAGCGAATGGACACAGCAGCACAAGCAGCAAGGGGGGGGATAAATAAATAAAATAAATAAATCTTTAAAAAAAAAAAAAAAGAACATACTCCACCAAAATGAGCAATTGAAACAAGAAAGAAGAATATCTCTGCTACAAGAAATTGAGCATCCAACCCAGGCAGGTGGGAGGGGAATTTCCAAGATGAAGTGCACAGCAAGTTCCAGGACAACAAATGTAAAACAAGCCTAGGGAGCTACTGGTCGGATGCGGAGCAGGAGGTCAGCAGGCTCCACAAGGAAAGACGCCACAAAATCAACACAAAGGAAGGACAAGTTACCCCACACGTTTAACTCTTTGAATAATTATATTAAGAAACATTTCTCAGCACTGCTGAGATTAAGGGTTAGGGTGGATTAGTCAGATATTCAAGGAAAACAAAGCAGAGAAACAATTGAAACAATTAAAATCTCCAGGAAAAAGAAACATCTAATAAAAAGGTGCATTTTTTTGGCTGGAAGTGAAAAATATTTATGTAGTCATAATAATGAAAACCCTGAAAACAGATTTGATCAAAACTTTAAGATTTGGGAGATTGAAGAGCGTGGAAAAGGGTAAAAGTAAGGTGAAAATAAATCTTCATTCACTATAATAGGAAGTCATTATAAAATGAATGAAATTCATGAATTTCCATATAGGCATGTGACTTAGAAATATGGAGGGAAACACCAGAAAAAGGTGCCAAAATATTTGAAAGTAGATGTGTGGGGAGAAGTGGGATCAGGGGATGCTACTGTTTATTAGTTTTGAAAAACTATTTGAAATTACTAGAAGCACTTTGAAAGAAATAAAGCTTTATTTTTTAAAAAAAAATTAAAGGTATATATCATGTGACTGAAATTTACAATTCTAGGACTTTAAGATAATTCATCACATTTGCAAAGATTAAATGAATTAATAAATAATTACATCTGTCTCATAGTAAGTACTCAGTGAATATCTGGTATTTGTTAAGAATTGCAAAATATAGTTTATTTCAATTATGTGCAAAATAGCATAAAAATTGAAATAAGCTAAATGTTTATTAGGAGGTTGGATGAAAACCATAAAAGAAATGCAGAGTAGAACAGGGTACATCCATTAAAATATAACAAAGTAGGTTTATCTTTATTTATAGTAAACACTTTCAATTATATACTTTCAGATGAAAAAGCAGGTTGCCCAACATCTTTATGGTATAATCTCATTTATACACAATTACATGTTTTATGTAAGGGTTCATAAAGAAAGATGTAAAAAAATTATTCACCAAAACGTTAGTGATGGATTTAAGTTGCCTTATATTTTCTTTTCTCCAGTGTTTGTATTGGTTGATTTTTTTAATTAGTATATATTATATTCATAATTAAGAACCTAAAGCTATTTTAATTCTGAAAAAGTAAAAAAGTTAATTAGACAAAGGAAATGTCATATGAATAAATATAAAGAAATAAGAAAAGAATATAATCATAAGATTATTTAGCTATGTTTAGCTATTTTGCTAGAAATTATACTTTAGTAACCAATCTCTTTGAGCAGACAAAAATTTGGCCCAACCAACAATGCCAACAAATGAAAAGAAAACCCACCATTGCATTTCAGCAAGCCTACTGTATCATACTTTATAGGAATTACAGTGGCCTTAAAGGACCGGCACATGTTTTATAAAGAAATTCAAGTGCAAGGAGTTTATTATGCAAAGCTTTATGACACATGTTCCCCTTCTCAGGTGAGGCAACAACCAAAGGAATTGTGCTGACACTGGTATTGAAAAATGAGGTTGGTTGATGGTAAGAATTATTCAAATGGAAAGTCTATTGAATCATCCAATCCCAAGTAGTGTCACATATGGCTGAAATAATTCAGGGAATAAGTCCAAAGGGTAGAATAATATCTCACCTATGAAACTGTAACCAGTTGATCTGGTCATGAAAATGGAGAAAATATGCCATGGCTTTCCATCATGTCCCAAAGAGTTGCCTACCTCCTTGTGACTTGGGAAGCAGGCATTGTTTCATATTCTAAAATGAGCCAAAGAGAGAAAATGAAGATGGACACAGAGGTTCCTATGGAATAAGTCCTTGTGTGTCAGACTAATGGCAAAAGAGTGCTGTTGAGTCTGAAGTTTGAGAGAATCATTTGCAGATATGTAGGTCATGTCTTGCCTTACACTTTTGAGTAGTTGGACTTAAAGTTCCCTGTAGTCTTGACTCAGTACTGACCTCATTTACAGAATTCTTGGAAACCATATTGTTATGTTGACTGATCAATAGTGTCCCTTCAAAGATAATGATGACCTAGAACTTGTTTTTAGGAGAAATTACACCTCTGGTTTCAATAAATGCAAATATCTTAAATGATAGTTCTCATGGTTGTAAATTATAGGTCTTACATGTCTTCACAGGAAAAAAAAAATTGCCCTAGGCATGGGAACTTTGCAAACTGATTGTAAAATCGGTTGGCAGCTAACATATAATTTCCACACAGCTTTAATAAAAAATATATAGTGACAAATTGCAGAGAAGCTTAAAATGTATTAATCATATGAACATAACAAGCTGACCACGGAGGCTTCAGCTGACAATATTATGCAGCTGGAGCTCTGAAGATCAACTACCCAGTAAATTAAATTCCCTTAGAAGGAACAAGTAACAGATTCCAAGGGGTATATCTGTCCATCTGAAGAAACAGAGTATAGCCCAGTTATAGGATGCTTTATCAGTTAGACTTCCCTGGATGTGGCCAACTCTTGATCTGCAAAGTATTTCCCTGTGCTGTTTTTTTCTTAGCTAAATGGATTTTTTCCCTCTACTTTTATATCTAACACATTCATTATTTATACTGTATTTCTGAAAATGAGTGGGCATCACACTTCTGACACCAGGGCCAAAGGCCCAGAGATTCTTCACCTACCTAAAAATTAAGTCATCTTTCTTGTAGCTTCTAGTGGTAACTCTGTACTTCTCTGGACTGTAATAACTCAGACTAGAATCATGTACAGTTTTAGAGCTGCAAGAAATGATCTGTGTAGTCTATTATCATCCTAGCTTTTCAGAGATGTATGGAACTGAGGCCCCAAAGAAGTTTTGAGGTGTGTTCAGATTTCCAAAGCCAAATCAGGGGCAAAAATAAGGGTAGGACGAAGTGTCCTGGCTCTTAAGCCTGTGTTTGTTCTTGTTTCTTTGTTTGTACTTGTTTATTAAATCTCATTTTGAGAGCTGTATTTCCTTTCTCTCACCCACTATAGCAGGAGTCTGTTTAGGAATTGATTCATTGTAAGAATCAGAAAGATAAATATCCTTTTATCCAGCAGAGATGATGTGAAATGGCAGGACAAATGTTTAGCCTATGAAGAGGTTGTGCTTGCACTAAAATGGTGTTAGAAGTATTGTTCTTTGCTTTTCTTCTCTATTTCTATCAACTATGCTTATCCTTCAGAAATGTAGCATGGCAGGACAGTGCCAGCTCTAGATACCTCAGCTTTTCCCTTCACACTGAAAGTTGATTTGCACAAATAAGCAAAAATGCATATATTGTGGGTATATACTTATTCCTTTTGAGCTTACAACTATAAAGTAATTCTTCATCACACCAATGTTTATATTATTCATAACAATTGCCTTTAGCTCACAGAATTCTTCACAGACACCCAGGCAAACACTAAAGGGCCCAACTCTAATCCCAAACATGGGAGGCAATAAACAGACTTGTTCTCAGCGCAAGAAATTTCAGTATCTTTCAGCTTCCAAATCACCACTGGCCTCCATCAAAACGAATATGGAGGCTTACTTCTATCAGGAAACTCACTATCCAAGGGTGTTAGGCATAGAGTAGGGAAAATTAAAATGGTGAACAGGTTTAACTACTCTAATACTGTCCTGGAAGTATGTTCCTGAACTCAGGATTGGTAACATCTGGGAACTAAATACTGAGATCACAGTGGGTCTCTACTCCTGTCTATTAACTCCTCTGTCATATGCAAAGAGTCAGCGTGGTTCATTCTGCCAGTTTTTTGGTTTTTTTTTTTTTTTTTTTAACTTTGCAGTAGAATATATCCCTGCATTTCTTTGCTTTAGACTCTCTAGTATACCCGAGGAATACGACGAAGTCTCATTAGGATATTCCACCTTCCTGGGTGTAGAGTGCAACTCTCCACTTCTTAAAAGTGGGCTGCACATAGTGACTTCCTTCCAAAACTTACTGCATAGAAATGAGGGGGAAAGACTAGCTTTATGGTGAAGAAAACCTAACAAACACTACCACAACCAGATGACCAAGGTCAACATTAAGTGATGTCATATTGATAATACGATACCCTTAATATGAGGTGATAAAAATGGTATATTACCTGTGGTCTTCCACCTTAAAACACAAAATCTCTATCTAATCATGGGGAAAAAACAAAACAACAGACAAATCCCAATTGAGGAAAATTGTACAAAATGCCATCACAGTACTCCTTAAAACTGTCAAGGTCATCAAAAACAAGGAGAGTCTGAAAAACTGTCCCAGCCAAGAGGAGCTTAAGGAGATATGACAGCTAAATTTAATGTGGTATCCTGGATGGGATCCTAGAAAAGACCTTAAGTAAAAACTAAGGAAATTTGAATAAAGTATGGATTATATTTAATAACAATGTATCAATATTTATTAATTAATTGTGACAAATATATCATAGTGATATAAGATGTTAATAGGAGAAACTGGCTGTGGGATATATGGAAAATCTTTACATTATCTTCACAATTTTTGATAAATCTAAAACTATTCTAAAATGGAAAGTTTATTGAAAACTTACTACATATACATTTATTAAATATAGTCCAGTCATTTAGAAAGCACCTTTTAACACATGTATATCAATGTATAATAAGACAGTCCTGACTTTATAATTTATGTTCATGATTATAAGTGAATTAGTAATTTATTACATTTGTAATTATGCATTTATACTTTGTCTATTCATTTTGCCATTCATCCATGTGTTAAAAATTTATTACATGCCTCATTTGCACCAGGCACTCTGTGCTAACTGTTAATGATACAAAGACAAGTAAGAAATATCCCTTCTCCTAGAGATATTTGTGGTTTTATAGGAAGAAATAAGTAGGCAAACAAGCAAATGAAATAACTGCTTTTCTATGCTAAGACGGAGGTCTGGATAAGACACAGTGAGAACACGATTCTACCTGAGAAAAGGGAGAGAATTGTTTTCAAAGCCTCTCAGAAGTTGTGGCCTTTGTATCCAGTCTTAAGAGGCACCTCTTGGGCCAGGTGCAGGTAAGGAGAGGGAAATCCAGGCAGAGGGAGGAGAGAGAGCTGGGGCACAGGTGTGTGAACTACTCTAGTGCCTGCAGGTAACTGCAGAGTCTTGCCATGCTTAGAATGAGGCAGGAGGGAGCGTGACAAGAGATAAAACTGGAAAAGTAAGGAGTGGCCAAATGATGGAAGACTTTGAAAGCAGTGATGAGGAAGCCGGATGAAAAACAAAGGGAACAAACAAAACAAGGCACTGATTTGAGATGCAGACAAAGCTGTTTTCTTGTGGTTGCATCTGGGCTTGTCCTGGGCTGGAACGGGAAGCCGTTTAGTGACTGACTGAAGAAGGTGCCTTGTTGTGCCTAAGAAGATGGATTATGATGGATCTTCCTTAAGATGTGTTTGTTACCAAGAACAAAGTTAGATGGGGGAAAAGGTCAAATGTGAATCCCAATCAAAGTACATTAAATCAGATTGTTTGTTTTATAGTTTTTTGCTTTTTCTTTTTAGTGCTTTCTCAATGTCTTTTTATTCTTCTGAGCATTAAGGAGATTTAACTTTTCTCTGAAGCCATAAGACCCATTGCTATGGAGCTACATATCTCCCCCAAGCCTGACAAACAAGGGATGCAACTCTTCTCAAAATTTAAGGTAATCCTTAAAAGACTTACAAGGCAGGCTATTCATCCTGGCAAGTTAACAGCAATCTGTTTGGGTAGAAAAGAACAAGATCTGCAGCAGAAGTCAGACTAAAAGGAATGGTTATAACGTGCTCTGCCTTCTCAAGTTAATGACCTTTTCCATTTCCAGTCGGTGGGAATTCCCAGTGCTGTTCTCAGCTGAAGGATCATTGATCATGGCCTAGGGGCTACTTACTGCTTTAAGCTTTTCTCTGCTTTTCCATTAGGTTTCATCTAATGGAAGAGTAGTTTCAAGACCATAAATGACCAATATGTAGATGCCCTTTATAATTCTTTTCTTAGTATGTCCTCATCATTAAATCATTAACACTGTCTCAGGAATTCAAATTACTTATGAATGCATTTACTTATATGGTGTGTCACAAAGATAACAGTAATTAATAGCCCTTTCTTTTCTTTTCATTAAATTCAAACAAATGGATCTTAAAGTTTTTATGTCTTATTCAAGTTGGCAAAAATTCAAGAGCCATGCTGAAATTGTATGTGAAAAAAAGCACAATTTCACACAATAATGTTGTAAAACATGATCATCATGTCTTCTCTCCTAGAATATAGACTAATCACGAGCTACAATCTGCCATTATAGTTAACAACAACAAAAAAATCACCTGAGAATGAGTCTTAATCTCTTGTCTTTAAAGCCTGGCTGGGAAAGGTCAGTCAAAATTCAATAGCAGGGTTTAAAGTTGTACCTAAGGGGAAGCTGCAAGAGAAATAGGACTATTCCGTCTTGTCTAGGCACATGTCTAAACACACTTGTCTAGACACATTAGTCTGGTACACATATTTTTTAATTTGGCACTTATTGTTTTTGTTTCTTGTAAATGTAATGCACATCAGAGTGAAACTGTAATCTATAGAAAAGGATAAAGAAGAAAATAAAACACATTACCCATGCAAAAACAGCTCTTAAAATTTAGGGCTTTTTTGTATGTGATATATTTACACAAATTAGTGACTTTGTCATTTGGGATTATACTCTTATACCATATTTTTTTTCACTTAGCATTATATGATGCTTTCATGTCTTTAAATCCTCCAATAGCATGAGTCAAGATGGAGCCCAAGAACTCTGTTGAAATAAGATGGCCCACGCCACCCATCTCCACTCCAGGAGTGAAGAGAGGGCCCTGGGGCTCCAGGGTCCAAGTAAAGAAGCCCCTGTCCCAACAGCCTCCACCTCAGCCTGACTACCTGCCTTGAGGCCGTCAGGGCTAACCTTATCATGCACTTTCCCTTATTCATATCAGTTGCCACAAGAGGCTCTCATCCCTTGACATTAATCCCCAGGGGACTCTTCTGACTCCATATTCTAACCTTCATTAAGTCCTGATATCCACAGAATTCTCTGGAACCCACAGAGAATCTCCAGCAAAATACCTACATCCTCAAGCTGTTCTCTGAACATTTCCTTCAGCTTTTTATGCTCACTTAAGAATCCCTAAAAAAAAGCACTTAACTTCATGGGAAGTCTAGTGAAGATTATAGTCCCCTTCTCAGAATAATGTTTTTAAGTATTTAAAAGAAAATATGTAAAATTACAAAAGCAAGGTATTATATTAAAATACAGTTATCAAAATATATTTAAAATATAAATTTATGATATGGTAATACCTGTGCTTCTTTATTAATGTATTAAATAGCAAGACCTAGGGGTAGACCTAATAACTATCATAATTTTACAGTAGTGATGAACATAAATGATGTTTTGAGATATTCACAATAATTGTAATACGATATAAAATATCTGTGATTTCTATTGGTAACAAACTTAGAGGTAGTGCTAATACTTTCATGATTTTTTACTTACATACATAATGAAAGGAAATATTAAATTTCAGGTAAAGTTTAATGGAATAAGATATAAATAAAGATGTCTACTTGAGCCTCTGTCCTGAATCCCAGAATTGTAAAACTCACCATCCACGATAGGGCCAGTTACATGGGCATGCAACCTTTGCAACCACACAAGGTCCCAGACATACAAGGGCCCTGCCCTTGGTTCAATGTCCTGCTGTTGCCATCTTGAGAATCTTAACATTTTTATCTTTGATTTCATGCCTCTCAGCGAAGACTTATGAGGCATGGGGCATATACACAGACAGAAGAAATAAGCCCGATATGCATGTCCACCACCATTCCTTGTTGCCCATCCCTCATATAGCATGCGAGGCCCCGTGAGAACACAGAATTCTGGTGGGACCTCAATTCGAGGGAGTTCAGTGAAGCTGAGTAGTTAGCTTACTACCAGCCTTTAGTGACCACATTTTTATTTGAACCAAAACTCCCTTTAGAAGCAGAAAGAAAGCAATACAAATGACCAAAAAAACCCTATCATATCCTTTCTTACTTGCATTACTTTTGTGTGTTAGTCAACCACTTATGCTGAAAACGATGACATAGAAACAAAAGACAGGGCAACCTACAGTTCCTTTTGATCCTTCCTTACCATTCAGTAAACCCAAGGTAAAGAGAGAATGATGGTAGAATGCACATGCTATCAAGAAGGGAAATAAAAACAGATGAGTTAGTTTTGTGCAGCTTTTCCACTGTTTTAGTAAGAAAGAAATATAAATGCTTGCACAAGCTACAAAATATGGATTGTGTAATTTTGTTGATTCTACATATGAATTAAGTGTTCTTTTATTTGCGTTTTAAACTGACATTCTACAGTATAAAGATGAATGGAAAAATCCATGCTAACAATTTAAAATTTTAAGTTTTCTCTACTTAGAATTATGTTAAATAGCAAATAATAATTTACAAAAACACAGCACATCAAAGGAAAGATTGCAGAAGAAAGGAAAAAAGCTTTATAATTTAGTACATTTCATGGCACTTATTTCCTGCTGTTTGAACAAAGGGTCCCACATCTTAGTTTTGCAATGGACCCCACAAATTATGTAGCCAGCTCTGCCCAGTCACTATTGCCATTTGGATAATTAATAGACATCTTGTATTCAATCTTTCCTGGTCTCCTTCCACACCCAACCAAATTGGCTCTTCCTTCTCTCTTTCCCCCGATGGTTGATCAGGGAAACAATGATTGGAGCCATCCTTGACTCCCTCTCTACACCCCACATCAATCAGTCAATCCTTTCAGCTCTATCTTTGTATCCAGAATCCAGCCACATCTCACCAGCTCCTTGTAAATGCATCTTCTACAAGCCATCATCATGTCTCACTCTGGTTTTTTGTGGTTAGTCTACTGACTAGGATCCCTGCTTGTGCCCTTGTCCCCACATGGTGGACTCAACATGGCAACTAGAGTAATTCTTTGAAAATTCAATTGGATCCTTTGCTCAAATTCTCCATTGACTTGCTATTTTACCCAAAATAAAAGCCTAAAAGTGTATACTTTCCCCAGAGACTCTGTAGGAGAAACACTGCACCCCCTAACTCCCCAAATGCACACACACACATCTCTCAGATCCCATCTATTTCCACTCTCCCCTCATGCCCTTGTCCTTTTTATTCTTCAGAAACACAGAACATGCTTCAGCCCAAGAGATTTTGCCTAGAATTTTGAGAGAGAGCTGCCCAGTATCTGAATGTTACAGACATGAGTTTCTCCGAGATAGGAAAAATCACCCGCTAGTAGGGGGAGAGAAGGGGTTGGTTTATGAAGAGTCTTCTTTTATTTTTTTTTCAAGTGGTTCCCTTCCTCCCCCCCAATCTAATCCCCAGATAACTCTATAACTCTTTTTTGATACCATCTCCTATCCTCGGGCAGCAGATTTTCTCAGTCCAGCTTCCTTTACATTTTGTTTAGTCATAATATAATACACCAAGATTTCTTTATCATTAAGTTATCCAAACTAGCAATGCTGTAAAATTTCACTTTTTTGGTCTGTGTTTATATCTATGTATATCTAGCTAGTTATAATCATCTGTCTATATATCATCTATCTGCCTATTCATCTGTCTATACCTATCTCTATATAAAGGCTTCCTTGACAACAAGTGTTATTGAAAAAATTTGCATTAGGGTCTGTTTGACAGATGCTATTTTTATTTGAAGTCATTTCCGTTTCCATTTGCCTTTTTTTCCACTGTTTATAAGTTTATGTCCGAGTTGCCACAAAGATTATTTCCCCTTCCCCATGTTTCTAGAATTTTCTGTACCACCTAGTCAATCTTGGCTGCCACAACCCGACAGACAGAAAGTGCAAAGGCCTTTTGTCTTGCATCTGTAGTGGTCTATTTGCTTTTTATTTGTTGGGTTTTTTCCTTTTAATTTTTTTTCTATTTGCTTTTTACTCAAGGTCTTCATCCTATAAAGAACCAGACATGAGGACAGTAGATACATCATTCTAGTCAATCCTAAGAAAATTCATTCATTCACCAGCAAATATTTATTGAGTGCCTCTTCAGGGGCAGGTGAAACGACTGAGACACAGCCCTGCCTTCGAGTGGCTCACATTGAAGTGGCAAGGGCTGAGGATGTTTCTCACGGTAGATTTTTCAGCCAACACAAAGAGCGCAACTCTGTCTACTTATGCACTGCAAGTTTGTTTTTTATAGAGCCCTTCTTTGTTTCTAGGGACAGCAAGGACTGAATATTAGCTGCAACTGCTGCACAATGACTTTGTCTTGGTCTGATTATACGTCCTTAAATTTACAGCACGATGAACTGCGGAGAAGGCGGCTTTGGTTCCACCCATGATCCTCTAAACATTTCAACACCTTCCCAATGACAGAAAATCAAAAACATTTCAAGAGTTACACCAGAAAGAGTGTTTATCTTGTTCCACAAGCTGCAGAAACAGGGGACTCAAATATAAATAATCCATAATCATAAATCACTCTCACATGGAAATTCAGCCACTAATACTCTTCTCCCAGGGGAGGGAAGGAGACACGCATCTGCCATCAGCAAGTCTTTTTTTGGAACTAGATCATAAAGGAGAACTCTCCTTGCCTGAGTAGAAACAGTGTGAATCCGTTTTAGGTTCATTAAAGCACAAAAGCTGTTGTTCTAGCTTTCAACCAAGAGTATCCAACACTAGTTATATAAATCCTAAACCAGAAAACAGTCTCATTTCAGCAAGTGAAACATAAATACCAAGCCAGAGGGACTGGAAGACATTAGGCAAGTACAAAATTAAATATAGCTGTATGGGTGCCAACATTTTAAACTATGGGAAGTTTGGAGTCTATTGACATCCATTAAATTTAAATATCTATTAACAGGCTGTTAGCAACGTGACAAAAAAGTATATTTATTCTTCAGTGTCATGGTATAAAAATGAAACTTGGCATGATTATTTTTGCACTGTCAAGCTCTCTCCCAGGGTAGCTGCAACACATTCCCTGAGATGGGGGGCGGGGTGTCTCACCTTTTGTGCCATCTCACCTAATCCTTCTGCCTCGAACAGTGGGGCATTGCAGAGCAGTGACACCAGCCAGGCGGCCTGAATACTACTCAGCTGAGGAGTCTGTAAGCATCTGCAAATCACCATATCCTCCATGCTCAGCTGGTTATGCAGCATGGAAACATTTTACGCACTACATTTTGACTTTTGGGTCACACATGTACACATCATGCGACACACACACACACACACACACACACACAGGGTTTATTAATGAAAACTATAATTTAGTAGCAGAGATCCTATCGAGTATCTGCTTAGTACTCTGGTTCTTTCCTTCTCAAAAGCCAGAAGTCTTTGCTTGAACAGTGTTAAAAACACAAGTTTTGACTCTTATAGACCTTAGTTTGCATCCTCATTTGTAAGCTGTGTACTTTTAGTTACAAAAAAAATTTCTTGCAAAGCTATTCTTATTACTTTTAGAGGACCCCATACTAAAAGTAAATCATACTAAAAATGTATGGGGAAAATCACCTTATGCTGCATTATTAGGAGTTTAATGACCATATTATTTAATTACACCAATGTATGTCAAATGCTTTCTATTGCCTTTGTGTCACTCACTGTGCTAGTCATAAGCAATAGAAAGTATGAACAACAACAACAAAACAACAACTCTCCTTACCCTCATGCATTTTTTTGTCTATTGGGATAAATAGGCAATAATCAAATAGTCACAAGCTCAAATAAAATATATGTCGATGATGATAAGTGCAGCAGGAAGTGAAATACAGAATGCCACGAGGGTATATGAGGGATATAAATTAATCTGAAGTTTGGAAGGTGTTGATCATTAAAGGTTCCCCAAAAGAAGAAATTAGCTAGAGAAAGAAGGTTGGGGAGAAGAGTATTCATGACAGAGAAAATAACAGGTTAGATGGAATGGCAAGAGCCAAACTAAATGAAGAAAAATGATCCTGTTACAACTGGAATACTAGAGTCTTCCATTATGGATATAATTCTTAAGAAGGACATTGACAACCTGGAGCGTATCCTGAAGATGGCAACCAAGATGGTATGGGTTTTAGAAGTTATACCAACCTAAGAGTGGTTAAGGGACACTGGAAATGTTAATTTGGAGGAAATAAGACATGGGACTTTAAATTATTCAGAGCTTTTCATTATGAAAAGGAATAATGATTTACTCTGTGTTGTTTCCAATGGCAGCTAAAGAAACAACAGGTGGAATATGAATCCAGAGTAGGTTTTCAATTGTACACAGGATTACAGTTAGCATAAGTCCAATAGAAATTTTTCAATATTCTCATATCTAGAATTCTAAGTAATGTCATGAAATAGTACCATTTCTTTTACTAGGCTTTTTGGACTTTTTTATTAATTCAAAAC
>JAQZBX010088587.1:0-12732 GCA_029593785.1 Cabassous unicinctus
GCATTCTCATATCTGGAGGGGCTCAGAGAGAGGAAGGGACTTGCCTCATGGGGCATTGTCTTATGGCTATTATAGAGCAAGCACAAGCAAGGGTTGGCTCCCACTAATTCATTAGGCTTCCAGTATGCTCACTCCCAAAATACCATAGGGAAGGGGGCAGTGTTTGTGATAAGTTTTCAGATTTAAGCAGAGCCAAAGAGAACATACTCCTTTTTTTGTTTTTTAAATAATGTTAGCATATAGAAAGTAAGGGTTCTGGAATTCTCTAGGAGGATGGTTGGGAATTTATGCATCAAGGCCAGAGGGGTCAAGGAGTTTGCATCTTTTTTTGCTCAGCTTTGCTGGACCAACACTCGGTGCCGCTGGTATTTGTGTTGCGATTGTTTTAAACACATCTAAAAATCATACCCACACACCAACACCTCCAAGGTGCACAAGAATTATGCAAGCATGAACAGGTGATTGGAAACATTCATTTGCAACCGATTTGCAAAATTAAATATTTGTGAGGACATTGTCCAACAATTAAAGTGAGCCTTATTTGCCTAAGAAGAATTTTAAAACTTTAAGTGAGAAATAAAAATAAAGAAAAACAGATGATGCATTTGTTCTAAAACAATTTGTTCTTTCAAGTTACTGTTTTGGATCAACTTACTCTCAACCAAATTATTTGGGATCAAATGGTCTTCCACACAAAATGCACATGAAGGAGGAATATAAGGCAAAGGTCTAGGATAATATCAGATTTTCCTAAAGCGTTATCTAAACCTTATCCCAAGGCTAATGGGACTTTCAGGGGATGTGCTTGAGGTGGGGTGAGCAGGGGGAGAGGGGAGGGGCGATGATAGGGTACCTGCCTAGCCCTTTCTGGCCCCTTCTTCATCATCTGCATGACTTTTTACAGCATAAAGGATCTTTTGACTGATAACATTTGGCTCTGATAACCCCGTGACATTACCAACTCCCCACACACCCAAGGAATTTTCCTTCCTTGTCAGCTGCCTAAGTTCTTGACAAATGAGGCTAAGACGAGGAGAGAAAGATTTACTCAGCAGCAGCAGAGATGACTCAAAGCTCCCTTGCCTTCTAAGAACCCGGAGAATCTCAATTCTTTTAAAACAGATATCCTTTGACTACTGGGATGGGGAAAGGACATAGAGACTTGTTTTAGAAAGAGGATTTATTAATACAAGGCAAACTGAGTATTGCCCTCTCTAATTGTGACTCAGAATGTTGAAGGATATAGTAAATTGCCCTGAAATTTTAGTTTATTTCGACGAGGCTTGGGTTATTTCTTCAGTACATTTTTTCTTCTTAGGTTGTACAACTAATGATATAAATGATGCATTTATAAGGAGGACTAGAGGTGAGGATGAGGGAAGTTAGTATCTGAACATATCATGGTGAAGACTATCCAAAGCTTAAAGCAACCCTGACAGTGAAAATGCTAGAAGGTTTTCTAGGCTTCAAGCCCCATCTCTAGTCCTCACCCAGGCTCTTCCCATAGTCCTGACACTCTTTCCAGGTTTTGTCACTCAACTTTCTGTTACCCATTTCCCTATAAACAACCCTTCCCTACTCCACATACATATCTTCAACCTCTTTGCAGAAAGCTCTCTCTTGCTTTCTAGCTCCCTCTCCATCCACCTACCTCCTCTTCTTGCCCTAAAAGAAAGTTGCCTCTCTCCCCTAATCCTGAAGCTCCCCTTACCAAAACCCCTTAGCATCCCAAGGACCAGGGGTATGGGAGGATGGTAAGGCTGGCGCAGGAGGGGAAGGTATCAGCATTCTCTAACCTCTTCACACTCATCAGCATGCCAAGCCCTGGGTCCTCGGAGGCCCCTGTCAATCAGCAACTCCCCTGTCCTTGTGCCTGCTAATTTCAAGGTCATTACTCACACCCCTCAAAGATTCTATCCCCTAGCTCACAATTTTTCACTCCTCCTCAACCACTCCCAATTTTTCAGATGTTGCCAAAATTGAAAAGAATGACACACTACATAACCTGGGCCCAAGGGTACCTGACCTCCTTGTCTCCAAAGTGTTCTACTGCCCACCCCACATCTCTCCAGTGCTTCTATCTGCCCTTGAGCATGGTCCTCACCTGAACCTGACCCAGCTTCACCTCTTATATCCATGTCAAACATTCCAATCCCTGTCCCAACAGTTTCTACATCTTACTCTCTTGCAGTTCTTCCCCATGACCCTAACTCTTGGGAAGCCTCCAGTAGTGGAGTGCTGGAAAAGACGTAGCTTTTAGGGTCAGACCAACCTGGGTTCAAATTCCAGGTGTGTCCCTGGCTTGGGACCTCAGGCAAGTGACATCACTTCTTTCAGTCTTCACTTTCCCATATACAAGTAGATGAAGAAACAACTTCATTCAGTGAGGGTGTTTTTTGTGTGTGTGTGTTTTATTTTTTATTTTGAAATAATTTCAAATATAACAGGACAGTTGCAAAAATAGCACAAACCCATATGGAGAGCATCCAACATATCTCCCATTCCCCGAGATACCCAAATCCAACAATTTTAACATTTTGCTACATTTGCTGTATCATTCTTTCTATCTATCTATCTATCTATCTATCTATCTATCTATCTATCTATCTATCCATCCATCCATCCATCTATCCATCTGCCTGTTTTCTGAACATTTAAGAGCAGGTTGTACACATCATGCACCTTGAACACTTAATTCTGCCATGTACATTTCCTAAGAACCAGGATATCCACTATGTAACCACTTTAAGTGCAGTTATCAAGCTCAAGAACTTTAACATTGATATAAAGCTTCCAGCTTATATTCCAATGTTTTCGTATATCCCAATAATGTCCTTTGGGGCCTTTTCTTCTCCATTATTAGCTTCATTGGGGTCTTTTGAGAAGTAAATGAAACACTGTATAAAGTCCCTGGCACACAGCAGGTGCTCTATAAGTGCTGGCCACATCTCCCGTCCAGGTCCTCATCTCCTGTCCAGGTCCTCTGTCCTCACAGCTGCTCGGCAATGCTTTCCTTATTCCTTCTCGACTTCCCTTTCCTCTCCCCTGGCTGGCTTTTCCAAACCTTGTCTGATCATGGTTCAAATCCCTCTCCCCTCACATTGCCTCCTGTCTCAATAATAACAGCAAAATAATATACCCTCCTTCATCCTGGTAACTCACAACACCCTTCAGTTGTGCCTATTTTTCTCCTGTTTCAAAGGAAGAGGTGATTCTCCCCAGTACAGGACTATTCTCTCTGCTTTGTGCTTTGGACGTGCATTGTCTGGACCTCACTTCATCAATGACCTCTTCTCTCTGTTGTCTTTGCTCTCTACACCTACCTCTATTGACTATTTTTTCCTTCTTCTTCCACCAGTGGACACGCTGAAGTCTCTCCCTTTTGAAACAGCCATGGTTGCTCTCTCACCCCTTCAATGACCACCTTCCCCACTTGGGTTCCAGCCAGCCTCCTTGAAAAGGTCCTCCACTTCCTCATGGCCCACCATCCTTCCCTCAGCCCCCTCAGCGTGGCTCCCTGCCCACCATCCTGCCAAAACCTGATCTCACCCATCACCAGTGTGCTTCTGAACGCCGTGCACAAGGACATGTCTTACTCTATTTCTTGTTTGAATTCTTATGCAGCTCTCTCTGGGGACCACTTTTCCTCGGAATCCTCTTCAATCTGTTTCTGGAACATTGGTCTCTGCTGGTGTATTTTTTGCCTTCTCATACTTCTCACTCCTTTTTCTATCTTCCTAGGAGGACTCTTCTTTGTTGGTCCACCCTTTTGCCTAGTCCGTTCTCAACAGCATCTACCATGTCCTGTGTGGATGCATCTGGCACAGAGACACCAAGACCGGGGCCCTGTCCTAGAGGAGCAATGGGACTATAAATGGAAAATTAAAATACAGCGTGATACATGAGGTAATAGAAGTATTTGTTTAGTATGGAAGCCGTGCAAAATATAGGACGAGCTCCTGGAGGGGAGGCTGAGCATGGTCAGGGCAGGCTGGTAGAGGTGTGAGGCGATGAGTGGGAGTTCACAGAATGGAAAAGGAGAGAGAGGCTATTTTGGGGAGAGGAAGCACTCCTAAGGCAATGCCAAAAAAGACAAGCAGAAGTAAATTTGCATCAATAGACTTTTGAACAACTCAGGTTGCAGGTTGTGGAGATAGTACGACCCTCTATTTCAGAGGTTCTCAACCTGGGGCGGTTTTGCCTTCCAGGGGACAATTGGCAAGGTCTGGACCCATTTTTTGGTTTTCACAACCTATGGGGTGTGGCTCGCATCTGTGGCTGGAGGGCAGGGGTACCGGTCAACATCCCACATCACCCCGACCACCAAGAATGATCCAGACCAAAATGTCAATAGGGCCAAAATGGAGAAATCCCCCTTTAGCCTGAGGAGTCAGGTTCTAGGTCAAAACGTCTGGTCTGAGCATGGGCAAGGACAAAGACTTCCCTGGCAGGATTCCTGGGGGAGCGCTGCCTTCCCCCACCCCAGGCTGGGTGCACCAGCCAGAGACAGCAGATCTCAGAATTCTCTGTGTTTGGCAATCAACTGTTTGATTATAACATTGCAAGGTGTGGGTCTATTTGGGTTTATCCTGTTGGAGTTTATTGATATTCATGACTTTCATTAAATGTAGGAAATTTCCAGACATTATTTCTTTGAATATTTTCTCTGCCCCTTTCTTTCTTCTCCTTGTGGGACTCCCACAAGGTATATATTGGTACACTTGATGGTGTCCCACAGATTCCTCAGGCTCTGTTCACTCTTCTTCATTCTTTTTATGCCCAAATGATTTTTTTTTTTTTTTTTTTTTTGAGATACCAGGGCCAGTGATTGAAACCAGGACCTCATATGTGGGAAGTTGATGCTCAACCACTGAGCCACATCGGCTCCCCTGAGTTGGTTTTTACGTTTGTTTGCTTGTTGTTTGGTTTTTGTTGTTGTTGTTTTTAGGAGGCACCAGGAACCAAACCCAGGGCCTCCCATGTGGGAAGCAGGCACTCAACCGTTTGAGTCACATCCGCTCCCCCCAAATGATTTTTGACAAGGGTGCCAAGTCCACTCAATTGGGAAAGAAGAGTCTCTTCAACAAATGGTGCTGAGAAAACTACATATCCACATACAAAAGAATGAAAGTGGACCCCAAGCTCATACTATATACAAAAATTAACTCAAAATGGATCAAAGACCTAAATTTAAAAGCTAAAATTATAAAGCCATTAGAAAAAAATTTGAGGACATATCTTCAGGATCTTGTAGTAGGTAGTGGATTTTTAGAGTTTATACCAAAAGCATGAGTAACAAAAGAAAAAAAAGAGATAAATTGGACTTTGTTAAAATTAAAAACTTTTGTGCATCAAAGGACATTATCAAGAAAGTGAAAAAACCTACAGAAGAGACAAAAATATTCAGAAACCATATATCTGAGAAAGGTTTAATATTCAGAATTATAAAGAAGTCCTACAGCTCAAAACAAAAAACCAAACAACCCAATTTAAAAATGGGCAAGGGAGGGAAGTGGGTGTAGCTCAGTGGTTGAGTGACTGCTTCCCATTTACAAGGTCTCAGGTTCATTCCCCAGTACCTCCTTGAAAAAACTGGGCATAGGACTTAAATAGACATTTCTCCAAAGAAGATATACAAATGGCCAATAAACATGTGAAAAGATGCCCAACATCATTAGCCATTAGGGAAATGAAAATCAAAACCACAATGAGATACCATTTCAAACCCGCTAGGATTACTACTATTTTAAAAAATAGAAAATAATAGGTGTAGGAGAGTACGTGGAGAAATGGGAGCCCTAATACATTGTTGTTGGGAATGCAAAATGGTGCAACCACTAAGAAAAGCAGTTTGGCCGTTCCTCAGAAAGTTAAGTATAGCATTATCAAATGAGCCAGCAATCCCACTTCTAGCTATATACCCAAAAGAATTGAAAGGAGAAACGTTTCAGTAAGATTTATTCTCTGGTATTCTAAAAGCTCCCATGTCTGTATAATTAAAGCACTTAACACAGATAACTAAATATTGTGGTCTGAGAATAAGAGGTATTTTTAAATATGGAAGTTTTTTCCACATGATTATTACTTTATTGAAGATGATAGAAATAGGGAAATACTACTAAGTCTTCCTCAGTGAAAATGTAACTGTACAGCATGAAGCTGCTCCTTGTTCCTGAAGCAGGGAATTTGCCTTTATTGTTCTCTGGAGAAGGGAAGGCTTCAAATTATTCCCTTTAAGACAAAAATCAAAGATATTAAGGAGAACTTGCCCCCAGTCAGTACAAAAGAACTGTAGATACTATTCTTGCAAAGGTTTTCTGAGCATTGGGCTCCAAAGAGGAATGAGTGTCCCTCAGTGACGGTGAGGAGGATAGGAAGGATGATCTATTGGGGTGAGGATAGGAAAAATAGCAATTTCTATTTCTAGCTATTTTTTTATTTTAAAAAAAAGAATAATTTTCATTATTTCAATAATAAAATAAAAAGCAAAAAATGAAAATATTCTAACGATGATTGAAGTGATGAATGCGCAACTATGTGATTATACCAAATACCATTTATTGTACACATTGGATGGGTTGTATGTTTTATTAATATGTATAAATATAATTGATTTGTTTTAAAAAATTATTCCTTTTGGTTCATGATTGGCTCAGTGACAACTCTGGAAGCTAAAATGATGCTGCTTTAATAATAAATTGAAAGGTATGGTAATCCAGGGGCCCAGATGCTTTAAGGAGTATGAGTCTGATGCATCTTCCCATCAGGGCAGCAAGGAGGACCATCCAGCTCAAGTGGAGGGGGTGGAAGGAAACCAGTCTTTCAAATGCATGACGGAGCAGTTTGGTGAAGAGGTGGGTCTGTTCTGGGAGTGCCACCAGCCACCACAGCCCAAAGGGGTGTGACAAGGGGTGGGAATGACTACAAACAGCTTCTTCTCTGAACAACGTGGGCTCTGGTCTGCCCACAACGACATTTACAGCAGCAAGAGAACAATACGGACAGTTCAGTGGGATTTTCAACCAGCTACGTTTATTTCGTGTAAAAAACTGACCATAGCTGAAAGAATGCCCTTCCTGCATTTTGGTGTTAAAATGTCATTTCTATAATAAAATGACTGTGATGGGAGATGGTAGGTGTTTCATCCCTCTCAACACATAAGTGGTTGAGAAACATGCAGGTCACACACAAAAAATTTTTTGAGACATGCTGGTGCATGGAGTCTGGGAGTCTGGGGACCAGAGGTAAAGGGGATGTTCCCTAGGGGCCCTTCCTGGGAGAGTTTCCTGAATCAGGGTGGGAGGAATTGGGGAACACTGTTGTAGCTCATAAGTGAGTCCTGGGAAGCGGATGTGGCTCAGGCGACTGAGCTCCCGCCTACCACATGAAAGGTCCATGGTTCGGTTCCCAATACCTCCTGAAGAAGACAGTGAGCTGGTGTGATGGACAGGCACGGCAAGCTGACACAACAAGATGATGCAACAGAGACACAAGAAGAAAAACACAACCAAGCAGGAAGCAGAGGTTCCTGGTGCCTTCTAAAGAAAACGAGCAAGACAGCAAGCTGGTGTGATGGGCAGGTGCGGCAAGCTGATGCAGCAAGATAACACAAGAAACAATTGCCTAAAATACAATTTAATTAATGTCGATTCATGATCAGTTACAACATCAAGGAGAGCAGCCTTGCCCGCAGACTTAGTTTCCAGGCTGCTGTGACAAGTACACACGGTGGGGTGGCCTAAACCACTAGCACTTATTAGCTCATGGTTTTGGAGGCCAGAAGCCCAAAATCAAGGAGCCAGTGAGGTCATGCTTTCTCCCCAAAGCCTGTAGCATTCTGGTGCCAGCTTTCCACAATCCTCAGGGTTCCTTGGTGCCAATCTCTGTCTCCTCCCATGACGTGGCCATTGCTCTCTCCTTGCAACTGCTCTTCTGGTTTCTGCTGACTTCCATATTCTCCTTCTGTGGTTTTCTCTGAGTGATGGTGTGTGAATTTCTTCCCTCTATAAAGACCTCCAGTCATATGGATTAAAACCCATCCCAATTTGGTCGGACAATACCTTAACTAAAAGATAACATCTTCTAAAGTTTCAATTTACACGAGTTCCCACCCACAAGAAAGTGGATTAAGATGGAAAACATGTCTTTCATTGGGATACAGAATTCCACCTGCCACATCCATTTAAGAAAAACAAGTCATTGGTGAGAATCCGCAGGACTTCTGGAACTCAGCTCAATTAGCTTTTCCAAATACTGAACACAGAACTCTCTCATACAAGAGAGGGAAAACAAAGCCCATTGGAAAACACTATTTTTACATAAAGATTCTAAAAATCTTATTAATCAGAAAACAATCAAGTGGGTGTTAGGAAAAATGGCCTTGGCATTTTCTATGGGACAAAAACATTTCCTTACTTCTCTAAACTTGAGGCTAGTGTTGTGTGGTGGAGAGAGGGGAGTGTGCTCAGGAAAGGATACTCAGAGCTTGTGTTTTTATCAATGCTTTATGAACTAAAATTAAACATTTAAAAAACAAACTTTCTTAAGCCTTTATGTTGAACGTACAAATCTTGTTAATCTATTTACAGCCTCATAATGTTAATCAGTCAGAAGACTTAACTTTCCCCTGTTCTTTAATCAGTGCTTGATTTGCACATACATTTGACAGATTCAATTCTCCCAAACAACACTATTTGCGAACTTGAAGGAATTATCTTAGACATTTCAAGTTATAATTATGAAAGTGATATCTAATTCTTTCAAGCACTTCAAATACGTAAATGGGCACTTTTATAATTCTTACAAGTAAAATCTCTGCATACTGAGTGACTCTTTGTGCATCTCATAAATCTGACTTATAAATATAGTAAGTAATAATTCAGGACCTCCTACCCTATTCAAACATGCTAACAGCAGTCGAAGCATATAGAAAAGAGCATAATAATTATAAAACTGGCTACTATAACCATATAAACACAATTTATACATGTTGCCGTACAATATGAGACTGATTCATCCTTCATTCCTGGGTTGACGGCAACACCTCAGGCCTCTGTCTATAGCACCCACAGTCATAGAGCAGGGCTGAGGCAGAGGCAGAGCCTGAGGTTGTACCTCAGGATACAAGTGGAGATGGGGTCTGTTAGGCTGGGGCCCTCATCTCCCAGGACCTCCCCACCCACAACTCTCCTTGCTACCTGGTAACTCGGTTCTTTGCCTTCACTGACTTTTTCTCTCAACATTTTTGTTACTTGATTGCAGTTGAACCTCCTCCCTTGACATCTGCCCCCCTCCCCGGCCCCATCTTGCCAAGGAGCCCCAACGTAAGTAGTCAATCAGCATTGGCCTCTAAAGAAGCTGGCAATCCCCCAATTTGCAATATTATGTGGCATACACTCAGGGTTTATCAATTCATATAATTTTCTGAGCCTGTTATTGGAAACCTACATATAACTTTTGTTATGGGTTTAACTGTATCCTCCAAAAGGACATGTTTAAGTCCAATCCCCGGTCCTGTGAATGTGGCTCTATTTGGTAACAGGGTCTTTGCAGATGTAATTATTTAAGAGGAGGTCATCCTGGGCTGGCCCTGTTCAAGATGGGGGAGTGAGACACTTCAGGGCTCGGTTTCTCCTCAGGAGCTTTGAACAACCAGCAAGAACCAGCAGAAATATCTTTCTCAAAGCTCCATAAAAGTGTTAAAGGACTTCAGTAACAGGGCAAGTGCCAAATCAAGAAAAAGGCGACTAAACGCAGTAGGATCTTGTAGTGTTTTGCTGGCCCTCACCCCTTGTCTCACTGGCTCATTGGCACTGCCCCACATTTCCGGTGTGGATCCGGAGGAAGTGGAGAAACCCTCGTGCACATACTGGGAGCAGGTATGTTTGGTCCAATTTGTCTGGTGGTGGCCTGAGGGACTTGCTGTCCCAGAACTTGCCTGGTCATGGAATTCCCCTCCAGAATGCTGTGGGAGAGCAGTCCAGTTGTGCTGCTTGGGCAAGGGATGGCTGGCTGTAAGATATATGGTCCAAGTGCCTGGGACCTTAGGGAATCTGTCTTCTAGGGGAGAATGGACATCTGTGCATGTCCAAAACAATATGCATGTGCAGAAAGGATCAGGAAGTCCCTATGCTTTGGTCTGGAGCTTATTGTATGGATAAGCCCTGAAGGAGAGCACTTGCAAGGTCAATCTACAAAACTGGGAAAAGTATTTTCTTTTTTCCCTTCTTCTTGTTCTTTTTTGTTGTTGTTGTTATTGTTGTTTACTCTTGGCAATCAAGGGAAGCTCTTTCATAAAACTGGCTGGATACAAGCTTAAGGAACAGATGCCTTAGAGTCTAAATTCCAGCAATATCACATTAAAATACCAATTTCCATGTTCCAACAAAAGATTACAAATCATAGAAAGAAACAGGAACTGATGGCCCAGGCAAAGGAGAAAACCATCAATGAAGAAGATGAGACCTAGGATATACCAGACAAATTTTTTTTTTTTAAAAAAAGGTCCTATAAAGCTCAAAGAGGTAAAGAAAAACATGGACAAAGAACTATCTCTTGTGAAAGGGATAGTTGAGCACAAAGAGAACATCAATATAAAGATGGACATTATAAAAAGGAACCAAACAGAACTGAAGACCACAGTAACAAAAATTAAAAATTCCTGAGGATTGTGGGAAGATGGTGTCTCACTAACAGGCAGAGTTCAATGCTCTCACAAAAACAATGGAGAAAGAGCCAAAAGCTGCCTGAGGGACCTGCTTTGGGGATCAGCAGACCAGGACAATGCTACACAACTCCCAGGAGGGTGAGGGACAGAGAGACAAAGAAGCTGAAATGAGAAACGTGAGTTACCAAGCCCCTGGAACAGCCAGGAAAGGCTCTCCTCCCCCAGCCCCCAAGATATTAATTAAAATCCCTGACTCACTGCAGCCAAGTGAATGGGGAACAGAAATCTTCCTCCCTGTCAGCTGTTTCAAGGGAAAAGAGAGGCGGAGTTGGGGAGTTTTTCTTCAGTGAATTTGGCCAGCAGGGCCTGCTATGAATTTCCACTCCAGAGATTCAGCACAGGAACACAGGAAAGCCCAGACTGAAACACCTCTATGGAAAGGTGCGTTGATGAGCACCATCTGCTGGCTGGTCTGGAAATTGCAGGAACAAAAACTGTTCTCTGTTCTATGTACTAACCCCTGGGAGAGAATCTGCACCCAACTAGTGAGTCCCTGGCCCAATTTTGATAGCATAAGCTGGGTGATTTTAAAGACTTAGAATAAGTTGAACTAAATATCAAAGAAGAGCTGTGAAAAAAAAATAGGCAAGAGAGAGAAATTGGCTATCAGAGTAAATTCACCAACATATTCAGATGCCTAGACATCAGCAAAAAATTACAAGCCATACTAGGAAGCAGGAAGAGATGGCCCAGCCAAAAGAACTAACCAAATATCCTAAAGAGATACAGGACTTAAGACAATTAATCAGTGATAATCACACAACTCTCCTAAATCACTTCAAAGAATTTAAAGAAAATATCACTAAAGTAATAAAGGATATTAAGAAGATACTGGGTGAGCATAAGGAACAATTTGAAAGCCTGCTAAGAAAAGTAACAGACCTTATGGGAATGAAAGACACAATGGATGAGATTAAAAATACATTAGAGGGACATAAGAGCAGATTTGAAATGCCTGAAGACAGAATTAGTGATTTCAAAGATAGGAGAACAGAAAGAGAAGAGAATGGAAAAAATGGAACAGAGTTTCAGGGAATTGAATGACAATGAGAAATGCACAAACATTCACATTATTTGTGTCCCAGAAGGAGAAGAGAATGGAAAAGGGGCAGAAAGAATGTTTGAGGAAATAATAACTGAAAACTCCCCAACCCTTGTGAAAGTCATAAATATCAATATCCAAGAAGGACAATGCACCCCAAACAGAATAAATCTAAATAGACCTACCCTGAGACACTTACTATTCAGAATGTCAAATATCAGAGATAAAGAGAGGATTCTAAAAGCAGCAAGAGAAAAGCAAAGCATCACATACAAGGGAAAGTCAATAAGATTAAGTGTTGACCTCTCATCAGAAACCACAGAAGCGAGAAGAAAGTGGTATGATGTATTTAAGGTACTGAAAGAGAAAAACTGCCAGCCAAGAATTCTGTATCTGGCAAAACTGTTCTTCAAAAATGAGGGTGAGTTCAAAGTCTTCACAAACAAACAAAAACTGATGGAATATGTTACCAAAAGACCAGAATTACAAGAGATACTAAAGGAAATACTGCAGCCTGAAAGGAAAAAACAAGGGCAAGAGATTTGGAGAAGAGTTTAGAAATGAAGATTATTAGAAAGGATAAGAAGACAGACAATAGAATGATATGACAACAGAGAGCCAAAAGACAAAATGGATGAAGTAAGTAATGCCTTTACAGTAATAATATTGAATGCTAATGGCTTGAACTCCCCAATCAAAAGACGGAGACTGATAGAAAGGATAAAAAAAATTGAGCCATCTATATGTTGTCTACAAGAGACCCACCTCAGACATAAGAACACAACCAGATTACAAGTGAAAGAGTAGAATAAGGTATTCCATGCAAATAGTATCCAAAAAAGAGTTGGAGTAGTGATATTAATAATGGACAAAATATATTTCAAATTCAAAGCTGTTACAAGGGATGAAGAAGGTCATTATATATTAATAAAAGGGACAATTAACCAAGAAGAAATAACTAAAT
>JAQZBX010088588.1:0-12730 GCA_029593785.1 Cabassous unicinctus
TTTAAAAGGCCAGAATGATGAGGAGAGAGGGAGAGAGTAAAGAAAGGGCTTGGAGGAAAAAGTTAATAACATTTTAAAAGAAGAAAAGAGAATAGACAAGATAGAAATCGACACCTGTGAAATTGAGGATTAATGAAAAAATTGGAATGTAAGAACCACAACAGAAAGCAGAAGGTGGAAAAATGAAGGAAGGAAAAGAGATTGTGTTGTTAGACCAAATCAATATACACAGAGAATGGAAAATCAAGGAAGAAGAAGCACAGCAAAGAAGAAACAAGGTAACAGTACCTAATTTTAAAAAAAGGGAGGGGTGGGGAGAAAAGAGGAAAGAAAAGCAAGAAACAAACAAACAAAGAAAAACCAAACAAACCCACAAGCATGCAGTCAAACAAAGCTAAGGAAGAACAGCTTTCCTTCTTGGGCCCTTATGGAGCCTCTCAGCCTGCTTTCATCTATCAATCACCCTGCAGCCTTCTTTCTGCAGGTTTTGAGGCAGATTTTAGTGATTAAAATAAGTTAAATTTTTTTTTTTTTAAGAAACAAGGGACCCAAAAGAAGGCCTCTTCTGGACCATCCCCTCCACCGAGGAGACCCAAAATAGGCTCGTGGAAACTTATCAAACACTTCCCAATGTCTGAACCCCCCCAGGGGAGCTGAGACTTTGAGACTCAGTGCGAAATTATAAAATTGGCTGGCTCCGCCCCTTCCTGAGCCAAGCCTCTGTGTCAGGTAAATCAGGCTTCCTCAGCAGATTCGCCTCTCCCCTCAGCCCAGCACCACTTCTAGCCGGCTGGTTTGCTCCCAAAAAGCTGCTAGGTGGTCCAGGTAGCCAAACCAACAGAAAAAACCCCTCTCATCCTTTGCCAGGACCCTTCCACTCTCGGAGAGTGTTCCCTCTCACCGGGTTGCTGGGAGGGTGGGGCTTAGCCATCTGCGTCCACAATTTCTAGCTGGGGAAAAAACTCACGATTTTATATTGAGCAGTCCACCTCGCTGTCCAGCTCCCTCCAGATCGATGTCCCCAAAGTTCTGGCTCTGCAGGCTCCCAGAAGAGACCACCTGGGCAGGATTCTGTCCCCAATCAGCCATCTTCGGTGAGAGAAATGGTGAGTGCCCACCTAATCCAATGCCATCTTCACACACATTGTCTTTTAAATACCTTTTATCTGTTTATCCATATTTTCCTTCATCTTCTTGAATTGATTTAGAAGATTTGTTTGAACTTCTTTGATTAGTTGTTCCAAATTCTGGGTCTCCTATGATGTGTTAATTTCTTCCCTTCATTGAGCCATATCTTCCTCTTCTTTGTGTGGCTTGTAATTTTTTTTGCTATCTAAACATCTGATCATTTGAGTTAACTTTGAAGATAAGATTCTCCCTCTTGTCTAGAGTATTTTTTAAAGATTTATTTCTATTTATTTATTCCCCCCTTGCTGCTTGTGCTTGCTGTGTCATCTGCTTTGTGTTTTTCTGTGTCTGTTTGTCTCCCTTTGTTGCGCCATCTTGCTGCACCAGCTCACTGCACCACCGTATGGGCCATCAGCTCACCGCGCAGCGCGGGCTGTCAGCTCTCCGCACCGTGTAAGTCGGGCCAGCTTGCCTTCACCAGGAGGCCCTGGGAGTCAAACCTGGGGCCTCCCATATAGTAAACAATACCAATTTAGCCACAGCCACTTCCCTACACTTTTATTGTTGATTGGTTGTGTGTTAAGGCTCTTCTTTGACATCTGGCCCTACATATTCTAGACCTTTACTATAGCCTGTGTTTTAACTGAATAGATTTTCTCAACTCTTCTTCACTTGATTCTTGCCCTGGCTATGTGGTACAGTTTTTAAGATTGCAATTTTGTGCAACTCTTTTACCTCCAGAAGAAAGTTTCCTTTCCTCTGTTTGTTTTTTTTCTCCAGGATCATGATCTGTTCTGTTTGTTATTGTACAGAATTTTATTCTCAGGTCCTATGATTTGTTTAAATTCTTTCCCACCCTCAGTGTCCCAATTTTCTTGCTCTTTTCAATTCTGGCACCCTCCTATCTTACACAGTTCAGTTTAACTCACTTTTTTCTCTGGGAGGATTTTCTGGCTCTGGTTTCTTCCCTGACAGGGTGGTAACCCTGGGAAGTCACATGGGTTCACTCCAGAAAGGAGGGTCACTTCGGAAAAGTCTGGTTTGCATTTACATGTTCCCACTGACAGAAACTGGGTTGAGTGAGCACACCACTTGCCAGCTATTCTTCAGAGGGCTGTCTCTTGTTTATTCCACCACTGGGTCTCTGCAGAATTGTGTCCCTGTGCCTGGATATATGTGTGGTTCTAACTCACTGTGTCCATAGTTTAGAGACCCAGGTCCCTGTTTCTAAGTGACTTCCAATCTGTGCAGGACCAAGTGAGGGGGAGGGGAATGGATTGGCATGTCTGGGTTGGAAATTTCCTACCTAATGTTTTTCATTTTTTCTATTCAGTAATTGTGGATTCCTTCTACAGTCTCTACCATCCTGCAGAGTTAAAAGTAAGTGGGATTAATCCTTTTATTCCCTGAATCTCTGGGGAGGTTTTTTCAGAGTATGTGTTATATTTCTGTGACGGTTATGTTCATGTGTCAATTTGGCCATGGAACTGTGCTCTGTTGTTTGATCAAGCAAGCACTGATTTAATTATTCCTGTGAAGATATTTCATCCATTGAAATCATAAGTAATTTGATTGCATCTATGGCTGATTATATCTACAATCAACTGATGAGATTGCCTTCAACAATGAGAGACATCTCATCCAATCAATTGAAGACCTTAAAAGGAGAAGTGATGATTTCAGCAGTCAGAAGAGATAATTTTCATCTCTAATTCAGCCAGCCAGCTTCTCCTGGGGAATTCATCAGAAACCTTCATTGGAGATCCTAACTTGCAGCCTGCCCTATGGAATTTGTACTTGTGCATCCTCACAGTCATGTGAAACAATTTTATAAAATTTTATAATATTTATAGTTATCTCCTGTCTGTTCATTTTCCCTAGTGAAACCTGATTAATACATTTGCCATGTTGATGACACCATTCTCAAAACCCTACTGATTTTTGAATGCTGCTCTTTTAACCCAAAACTTTCTTGAATATGTTTATTAGTTCCAGTAACTTTGTTGTGGATTTTTCAGGATTTTTCTGTATATAGGATAATGTTATTTGCAAAAAGGGAAAAGTTTCCTTCATCTTACCCAATTCAGATGCTTTTTATTTCCTTTTCTTGTCTAACTGCTCATGCCCAGAAGTTAACTAACTAAAAAGTTTTATAAGTCAGAGTGAGTTGCACAATGTTTGAATCAATATGATGAGAGACCATGGTCTTAACTACCATGCAAAAATGTAGAGGCCAGTGCCCAATATGTGTGGAATGAATGAGTGAATGAATTTATAAATGAGTGAATGAATAAATGAATGAATGAACAGGGCAAGTCTATGTATTTGTAATTATTAGAATTTAGAAACAATGTTCAGGTTTAGCTGTGTTATTGTTTTGACAACTTCACAGACTTTTGCATAAAAGCAGATGAAAAGTCACACATATGCACACAGATAAATGAATGGATGAATGGGAATTATTATTAAACTATTAGTCAAAATTATAGAATGTGGAGGAATCTAGTTAAGAATTTTACTCCAGTATGAAAGAAGTAAAGAAAAAGAAAAGTTATAAATGTAACAAGGAGCAACTAAAAGGCAGTTTTCCCACTGCAGCTTGTATTCTTTTACTAGTTGTTATTCAGTGCTCTCAGTGTAAGAGGATTATACTTCCTTGTCTCCTCAAATTAAGGATTGGCTATATGATTGCATTGGTCATTGAAATGTGAGCAAAAATGGTATATACTACTGCTGAACAGAAGCTTTGAAAGCACATTTCTCTGGCACAAGAGTAGCATGTTTCAGATAGTGACTACAACTCAATTATGGCACTTGGAATGGAGAAGACGTGGAGTAGAGCCAAAGCTAATCTGCATATTATATATGACATGAGTGAGAACTAAACCTTTATTTTTGAAAACTACTGAGATTTTGCAGGTATTTGTTAATGAAGCATAACATAGCATAATCAAGCATCTGCTCGCCGATAAACCTGCAGCACAATGTAGGATAATGTGACCCATGCAATTAACCAGGTAAAGAAAAGTGTTCTATTTATAATATTTCCCCAGGACTATGGTGAAGCCACATGTATTTGTACATAATTACAATGGGCACCAGGCATATGGTTCCCATATGGAAACTCAGCACAGCCATATGGGTAATTGTCAAGTAAATGTCAACCAGAGTTAGAAGCAAGAAGAGGAGTAGAAAACTTGGAGAACATCAGCTCCCAGGTACAGTGGTGAGCAAAACAAAGTGAGTCACTGCTGGGACCAAAGGTTCTGGGGAATTTCTAACCAAATATGTCATGTGAAGATGTTACAGGGAAGGAAAGTGCTTCCTTTTAAAGAAAACTCCTGCAGAGGACGTCTGCCACTGAAGTCACTGAAGCACTAAGTTTGAGACTACCAATTTGGGAACTTTGTGTTCTGGAGGAAATGATAAAATCCATACATGGATAACACTGCTGGGAGTCATGATTCTTTGGATGATGGAATAGAAGCTTTTTAAAAACATATAGTGAAAGCACGTTTCATAACCACACAACACAGTGCACAGGTTAGGACTGATAATGTCACATACTTATTATTCAGGTTAAAGAGGCAGTGCTGTAAAAGGACACATCCCTTCCTGGGATTAGCAAGCAAAAAGGAAAATCACTCCATGGCTAGTATGAAAATCAGGTAAAAGCCACCCCCTTCCCTGTGGGATTTGCAGGAGTAAGGGTCAGATTGGTCCAGAATTATTCATGTAGCCTTTCTGAATAAAGGTCGCCACCACCTTCTTAGAAGAAACAGGATAGATAGCAGGGCAGTATTGAGCGTTTACATGATGGCCATTATAAGGGAGTGCTTATATTTGAGGTTTCTGTTCAGCCCGTCAGCCAGATTTAGATTTGAATGCCCAAGCTCTACAATCTACAAACTGTACAATCTTTATCACATTCCTTCACAGGTCTGTATTCCTATAAGGTGGGGTTATATAAATGCCAATATCAGAGGGTAGGTTAAAGAACAAAAAGCAAAACTGTACTCTATGTTGAAAATAACATGTAAGAATATCCAGCAAAATTTTCTAAAATAATTGTAATAAGGAAATGACATTGAACTCATATATTCTGAGATTGTCATGTTTATTGTCCTTCATTACTTATTTTGAAACACTCTATATCATAGTTATGTTTCTATTGCAGAAGATGCCAACTACTCCCTTTACACTAGCAGTCCTAAGGGATTAGGGGTGGAATAGTAAGAGGGAGGGTGTGTGTGAGGTTATGTGTATATGTGAAGCAAAAATGGGGTCGCATTGTTTTCAAATTCAATATTTTTCTGACAATAAAAATTATACATGTTTACTGAAAAGATAAAACATATAGAAGGATATGTAAAGATGACAATAATATCGAGAAGTGATGTTTGGTATTAGTATTTTGAAGTATATTCCTCCAGATTATTTCATTAGAATCCAGAAATTTTCACTCAGATATGTGGTTTTGGGTTCTCTTAAAAGCAGAGTCTGAGACAAAACTTATGTGCAGAGCTTTATTTGGGAGATGATCCCAGGAAGCAGAAATAAAGGAATGAGGAGAGTGAGATGGAAAAGTGAGAAAAGCCAGTAAAGTGAATTGTTGAGTGCTTTGCTACCATGGGAAAATGGGACTTAATCTTGAAGGAAAGTCTATGATGACCCATGCAGAACATAACAAAGAAATTGTCCTACTGAAAGAAGTCAAGGCTGAAGCATTTATTCACCAATTTCCACTCCCCATTAGTTGAGGCCTTTCCTGGAGGCTGCTAACTCTCCCCAAATTTTGAGTTGCCACATCCATATGGCTGAGCATTCTTTGTTGACTTTGGAGAAAGTTTGTAGCAGAAAAACACAGAGATGTCAGAAACCTCAATTATTATGAGCACTTGCTATGAGCATGGAACAATCCACCAAAATGCCACTGAAATCAGGTTAACCAAATGGATGAGGTGCACTACACAACAAGCATACAGCTATATTTCAATGTCAAAACTATTTTTCTCCTTTCTTAGGAATCACTTTATACTATTTCTTCATTTTTCCAATATTTTATCCAATTATTTTTCTGATCTAAATAATAATTGATTGTAACACAAAATTTGCATAATAAATTAAACTGAATCACCCTTTAACTCGACTACCCTGCTCTTCTGCCTAGGCTTGCTTTGTTCATGTCTAAACAGAATATGTTGACCAGTTATTTTGCAAGTATTTGTCTAATAAACATTGTTTTTCACACTTCAGATCATATGAAACATGCAGTTCCTCTTTCTCCATACTTATTGCTTTCTGCTTTTTAAAATAATGGTCATTCTATGTGGTATGAGATGATATCTCATTGTTTTGATTTGCATTTCCTCAATAAGCTAGATATTGAACATTTTCATGTGCTTTTTTGCCCATTGGTATTTCCTCTTTGGAGAAATGTCTATTTAAGTCTTTTACCCATTTTAAAATTGGATTTCTTGCTCTTTTATTGTTGAGTTGTATGATCTCTTTATATAGAATGGAAATCAAACTCTTACCGAATATATGGTTTCCAAATATTTTCTCCCATTGTGTGGGTTGACTTTTCACCTTCTTGTGAAGTCCTTTGAGTCACAAAAGTGTTTATGTTTGAGGAGGTCCTATTTATCCATTTTCACTGTTGTTGCTCTTGCATTTGGGGTACAGTTTAAGAATCTACTACCCACCATTAGGTCTTGAAAAGCTTTATGGTTCTAGCTTTTATATTTAGGTATTTGATCATTTTGACTTAATTTTTGTGTAAGGTGTGAGAGAGTGTCTTCTTTCTTTCTTTTGGTTATGGATATCCAGTTCTCCCAGCGCCATTTGTTCAACAGACTGTTCTGCCCCTATTGGGTGGGCTTGACAGCCTTGTCAAAAATCAGGGAAGCACACGTGGCTCAAGCAGTTGGGCACCCACCTACTACATGGGAGGTCCTCGGTTCGGTTCCCAGTACCTCTTAAAGAAGATGAGCAAGACAGTGAGCTGGTGTGACAGGCTGGAGCGGCAAGCCCACGCAATGAAATGATGCAACAAGATGACCCAATGAGGAGACACAATGAGGAAACCCAATGAGAGACACAACAAGGAGGGAGCAGAGGTGGCTCAAGCAATTAGGCATCTCCCTCCCTCATGGGACATACTGGGTTCTGATACCAGTGCCTTCTAGAAAGAAGATGAGCAGACACAGAGAGCAGACAAAGAACAGACAGAGAGCTCAGACAGCGAGCGCAAACAATGAAGGAGGGAGAAACAAATAAACAAAATAAATCTTTTTAAAAAATCACTTGACTACAGATGTAAAGGTCTGTTTCTGACCCATCAATTCAGTTCCATTGGTCTATGTGTCTATCTTTATGCCATTATTGTGGCACTTTGGTATTGTTCATGAATTCCAAAAATAGATATTGGATTGTGTTTGTAAATTGATCTGTTCGTCTGTGTGTATTAGATTGTATTATATTCAGAGGTTTCACCTTTACTTTGTAAAATCAAGATTAGGGCTTTTACCACATCATTAGGGTAACTCAGTTTGAGTCCCTGCCCCCCCTTGTGGACTATATAAACAGATGCTCAATAAAAGACAGGGAAGTAACACATGGAGAAGGAGAACACAGAAGCAGATCTGCTGGAAGAGAAAGAGCTCCACAGACACGGCCCTGGGAAGAGAGATGAGCCTCATAGTCTACAGTTGGCCTCACAGAGAGAACAGAACAGCTTAGCTCAGAAAGAAATGGGCCCCAGGGAGAGAGATGAGCCTTATGCCAGCCTACAGCTGAGATTGGAAGAAACGTAGACCATGGAGCCTTAAGAGGAAGGAGGAAGGCTGAACCCTCGCAGAGATCACCCGCCATCTTGCGTCAACACGTGGCAACAGACTTTGGGTGAAAATGTACCTCTTATGGTACCTTGAGTTGGATTCTTTAGGGCCTTGTTACTGTAAGCCTCTACCCCAAATAAATACCCTTTATAAAAGCCAACAAAGTTCTGGTACTTTGCATCAGCACCCCTTGGTCTGACTAATACAATCACCATGCTGTCATTACCACTATATTTAGGTAATATTATTTAATCTCTGGATGTGAGAGTACTCCAACTTCATTTCCCCTTTTTAAGATGTTTCTGGCTATTTGAGGATGCTTATCCTTTCAAATAAATTTTATAATTGTGTTTTCCTTTTTTTCTCTAAAGGCTGGTGGAATTTTTATGGGATTGCATTGAATCTGTATACCAATTTGAGTAGAAGTGACATCTTATGATATTTATTCTTCCAGTCCATGAACACGTACTGTTCTTCTATTTGTTTAGGTCTTCTTTGATTTTGTTTAGCAGTGTATTGTAGTTTTCTGAATACAGATCCTTGGTGAAGTTTATTCCTAAATATTTTACTCTTTTAGTCGCTACTGTAAATGGAATTTTTTTCCTGACTTCCTCCTCAAATTGCTCATTAGTAGTGTATAGAAACACTACTGGTTTTTGCATATTGATCTTGCATCCTGCCACTCTGCTGAACTCGTTTATTAGCTCTAGTAACTTTGTTGTAGATTTTTCAGGACTTTCTAAGTATAGGATCATACCATCTGTGAATAATGCAAGTTTTACTTCTTCCTTTCTAATTTGGATGCCTTTTATTTCTTTTTCTTGCTGGACTGCTCTAGCTAGAATCTCTAGCACTATATTCAACAACAGTGGTGACAGTGGTCAACCTTGTGTGTTCTTGATCTCAATGGGACAGCTTTCAGTCTTTCACCTTTGAGACCAATGTTAGCTGTGTGTTTTTCATATTGTCCTTTTATCACATTTAAAGTTTCCTTCAATTCTTATCTTTTGGAGTATTTTTATCAAGAAAGGATGCTGCATTTTGTCAAATGGCTTTTCTGCAACAATCAAGATGATGGTGTGATTTTTCTTTTTTGATTTATTAATGTGGTGTATTATGCTGGTTGATTTTCTTTTGTTGAACCAAGCTAGCATGCTTGGTATAAAACCCACTGAACATGATGAATAATTATTTTAATGTGTTGTTGGATTCAATTAGTGAGTATTTTGTTGAAAATTTTTGCATCTCTATTCATTAGGGAAATGGGCCTGTAATTTTTTTTTTGTAATATCTTTATCTGGCTTTGGTATTAGGGTGATATTGCCTTTATAGAATGAGTTTGGTAGTATTTTTTCTTGTTCGATTTTTTTTTGAAGAGGTTAAGTTAGATTGATATTAAATCTTCTTTGAATGCATGGTAAAATTTACCTGTGAAACCATCTGGTCCAGGGCATCTCATTTAGGGGAGATGTTTGATGATGGTTTCAATCTCTTGTGATTCGTTTGTTGGGGTCTTCTATTTCTTCCAGGGTTAGTGGAGGTTGTTTGTATGTTCCTAGGAAGGTTTCCACTCCATCTAAATTGTCTAGTTTGTTGGCATACAATTGTTCAATGTATCCTATTATGATCTCTTTTATTTCTGTGGGGTCAGTAGTAATGTCCCCAGTTTAGTTTCTGATTTAATTTATTTGCATCTTCTCTATTTTTTTCTTTGTCAGTCTAGCTAAGGGTTTGCCAATTTGTTGATCTTCTCAAAGAATCAACTTTTAGTTTTGTGAATTCTCTCTATTGATTTTTTTCTGAATATCTTCTGTTTCTGCTTTGATCTTTCTTATTTCCTTCCTTCTGCTTATTTTAGGAATAGTTGGCTGTTCTTTTTCTAGTTCATCCAGCTCTTTAGTTAGGTCATTGATTTTAGCTCTTTCTCTTTTTTTAATGCAAGCATTAAGGGTTACAAATTTCCCTCTCAGCACTGCCTTCACTGTGTCCCATAGGTTATGGTATGTTGTGTTCTTGTTTTCCTTTGTCTCGAGATATTTATTGATTTCTCTCACAATTTCTGCTTTGACTCACTGATTGTTTGAGTGTGTTGTTTAATCTCCATATATTTGTGAATTTTCCCTTTTTCTGCCTGATGGTGATTTCCAACTTTATTTCATTATGATCAGAGAAGGTTCTTTGTATAATTTTGATCTTCTTCAGTATTCCTTCTGCCCCTTTTCCCTTTTCTTCTTCCAGGACACCCATGTCACATATGTTTTCATGTCTCTTGCTGTCATTTAATTCCCTGAGACCCTGTTCAATTTTTTCCATTATTTATTTTATCTCTTCTTTTGCATGTTCACTTTCAGAGGCCATGTCTTCAAGGTTACTGATCCTTTCTTTGTCTCCTCAAATCTGCTGTTACATGCCTCCAGTGTATGTTTAATTTAATTTATTGTGCCTTTCATTCCCATGATACCTGCTACTTTTCTATGTATGCTTTCACTTTCTTTTTTGTGCTCACCAGTGTCTTCTTAATATCTGTAATCTCTTTAAGCCATCTTATTGAATTTATTAAGGAGATTTGTTTGACATCTATAATTAGTTGTCTCAACTCCTTTATGTCATCTGGAGGCTTATCTTGTTCCTTTGGGCCATATCTTCCTGTTAATTGGCATGGATTGTATTTTTTTGTTGGTGGTGTCTTGGCATCTGGTTTACTAGATGTATTTATTCTTTGTGCAGTTTTTCTCTTTAGTCTAGGGCTTTCTATGTGATTGGCTTTTTGCTACAGCCCCTCTTTGATATTCTGATCAACTCAGTTTGGAACATTATACTGACTTCTGTTTAGCCACTCTGAAGTTTTAGTTCTTTTTTGCCTGTTTCTTTCCTTTTCTCCCTTACTGGTTGTGTAGTAGAAGCTAAGGATGCATTTGGTACTGTAATCTGTAGAGGCTGAAGCTGCCTGCATTGCCACAGGAACCGATGAAGCTTCTCCCATCTTTCTCCTCTGCCAGGGGTAGGGATAGAGCCACAGCTATTTGCAGTAATCCAAGCTGTGTAGACCAAGACTCTCTGTAGTTTTGCAGAGAGACTGATGAAGCTTCCCCCCCCCTTCCTCCCCTTCCAGGGGTGGGGATGGAGATATGGAGATGCCGTTGTGGGCAGCAAATTAAGCCATGCAAGTCAAAATTAATCACAGTTACTCAGATAGACTGACATAGCTCTGGCCCCCCTCATCTCATGCCAGGAGTGGGGATGGAGTCACAGGAGTGCCCAAAAATCTAATCTGTGGGGGGCCAAAAGCACCTACAGTTGCCCTGAGAGCCTGAGGGAGTAATCTTCCTTCTGCCCTTTCAGGGGCAGGGATGGAACAACAGGCACCCAAAAATCCAGTCTGTGTGGGCTGAAAGTGCCTGTAGTTGCCCAGAGAGGTTGGTGCAGGTCTCCCCAGCTTCCTCCCTGCTGGATGTGGGACTAGAACCTAGGCTAGGGATGCAATTCATTCTGGATGGAAAGAAGCTCGTCCCCACTGTCACTGTGATTTTCAATCAGCCCTGCTTCCCCTCATGCCTATGGGTGGAGTTAAAATGGAGGCTACCATTTTTTTTCTGACCTGGACAAGTTCAAACTTTAGCTCTTCCTAGGATTATGCGTTAGCCTGCTGAATTTACTAATCAGTAACTGAAGTCTTTGCCCAAAAATCACTTCCCTTCCTGTTTTTAGGAAATGAAACTTCCCTCTCCAGCCATGGACTAGCTCCCATGGTGGCTTGTGCTACTACTGGGGGGTGGGCACTGGCCCTACAGCTTGGATAGGCAGTCTCCTCCTTCTGTTCTTCCTAGGAAGTTGCAAAATGCTCTTCTGGTCTCCTAGGTCCTGCAAACAGGTGTTTTAGATAGCTTTGGGTGGTTACTAACTGCCTTGTAGGACAAACTGACTCTTGGTGCAGCTTTCTCGGCCACCATCTTGTCCCTCCCCCTCAGTTTTGATATGTTGTGTTTTCATTTTCATTCATCTAAAGATACTTCCTGATTTCCCTTGTACTTTCTACTTTGACCCATTGATTGCTGAGTATTATTATTTAACTTCCATATATTGGTGAATTTTCCAGTTATCTATTTTTTATTTCCAGCTTCATTTCCTTATGGCTAGAGGAGATTCTTTTTATCATTTCAATCATTTCAAATTAATTGAGACATGTTTTGTGACTCAGTATATAGTCTATTCTGGAGAATGATCAATTATAGTAACTTACACAGTGCAGGACATAATTTTATTGCCATTTCATGCACAATCAAATTGCACTTATGAGAGTAATTCAAGTGTTTCCTTTTATTTTTTAAATTTATTATTAAAACAGTTATAGATGACAGAAAAGTTACGTAAAATTTAGGGGACTCCCATACACCTCACCCTTCCCCCTCTCACATTTTCCCCTATTAGTAGCATATATTCGTTTTGTACATTTGTTACAATTGATGAACAAATATTGAAGCATCGCTACTAAACATGGTCTATAGTTTACATTATGGATTACACTTTGCACCGTACAAGTTTATAGTTCTGAAAAATGTATAATCTGAAGTTTGGCATTCAAGTTATTCTTCAACAAAAAAAGATTCAAGTGGTTAAGTTACATTTCCACACACCCCATTTGGTACTGATTTTTCTGAAAAGCACATTTTTAAGATGTTTGAATTGTACTTTTGCCCACTGAAGTGAAAAGCTACCCTTTCACAAATGGGCTATGCTATAGTTAAGTCCATCAACCAGTTTAT
>JAQZBX010088589.1:0-12735 GCA_029593785.1 Cabassous unicinctus
CAGCTCCACTTTCAAAATATGTTCTGGATCTGATCACCACTTCTGCCCTGGTCCAAGCCCTGTCACCCCTCCCCAGCTTGTCTGCCTCCTCACCTGTCTCCCGGTCTCCACCTTGCCCCTGCGTCCTCTTCTCCACCCAGCAGCCAGAGTGATTAATGCTGTATGACCATTGAGATCATGTCACTCCTTGGCTGAAATGACTTCCCATCCCTCTTGGTAAAGTGAAGAGTTTCCGGGGGTCCCCCAGGGCCTGCCTGATCTGGCCCTCTGATACCTTGAAACCACCCCCCCTTCCCCTTGCACCTGGGCTCTGGAACACACCTGGCCCACTTACAGGCAGTGAGGGGCCGGGGGGGTAATGGGTAGAAGGGGGGGCAGGGCACAGGCAGGGACTATGTCTGTCTTCACTCAGCAGAGGCTTGTGCTTTTGTGGCTGGGGGCTGGGCCCAGCCCGGGGGAGTGGGGTGGAGAAGGCCCCCTCCCAACTCGGGCGCCCTCCCTTCCCTGTCTTTCCAGGCCGCAGCTTTGCGGGGGCTGTGACCCCGCAGGAGGAGGAGGAGTTCCGCCGCCTGGCCGCCCTGCCCGACGTCTACGAGGTCATCTCCAAGAGCATCGCCCCCTCCATCTTCGGGGGGATGGACATGAAGAAGGCCATTGCCTGCCTGCTCTTTGGGGGCTCCCGAAAGAGGTGGGACATCCCATGGTCCGGGAGGGGTGGGTGGCTGCTGACTTGGCCATCGGAAGGAGAGCTGCCATGTTCAGGACTGGGGTGCACTTTGTTCTTCCTGGGACCCTGAGCCCTGCCTCTGACCCCCGGCACCTTCCTCAGCAACCATCCTCCTCTCAGCTAGTGGGGGCTAAATCCATGCACCCCTGACCCTGGTTGGGGGCTGGGCTGAGGGAAACCTGGCAAGTGCAGTGGGGACAGCACTGGGCTTTGAGTCAGGAAACCTGGGATTAAATCTCTACTCTTCCCCTTGTTTACTGAGACCCCAGGGAGACACCACCTCCCTGAACCCCTTTCACCTAAACAAAGCAGGCGAAAAACCTGACACCCAGAGGACATCAGGTGCTTTTTTGAAATGATATAATAGTAGAACCGTAGAAAATGACAATACTAGTTATTACTCGTAACACTGAGTTGTTCTTGGGTGCCAGGCAGTCTTCTAAGTCTTTACGTGCTGAAACCCAGCCAGTCCTCAGAGCAGTTCTGTGAGAAAGAGTCTCTTCTGCCCGCTTTATAGTTGAGAATATTGAGCGTAATGGGCTGAAGGGACTTGCTCACAGTCCCTTGGGTGGAACCAGGTGCCTGCCCCCTCGGGAGCCTCCCCTCTGCTGTGCACAGCCCACTGGTGGCTCCCCCTCTTTTCTTTCCAGCTGAGCAAAGTTTATCAAATGGTTACTGTGTACCTGGACCCCGCACAAGTGCCATTTCCTTTCATTTCCAGCCCTCTTCTCCCTTGGGAGGCAAGCTTTATCCTTTTCCATCTTCAGGTCAGGGTTCCCATGGCTAGGGAAGCCCAGAGCTGGGCATGGATGTGGGCTGCAGGCCAGAGCCCCCACTCTCCCTGCCTGCCTGCCTGCTCTGAGGCCTGTGCCAGGTCAGGGGGTGCCTGCCAGCCTGCTGTCCGGGCACCAGCCTGAGTCCTGCGTGGACTCTCAGCTGGGCCATCTAACCACCCTCCCCAGGCTCCCTGACGGACTCACTCGCCGAGGAGACATCAACCTGCTGATGCTGGGGGATCCTGGGACGGCCAAGTCCCAGCTTCTCAAGTTTGTGGAGAAATGTTCTCCCATCGGGGTGAGTGGCCCGGGACAACCCTTCTCTCCCCCTTGCCTGCCCCAGCAGGGAGAGAGAGTGAGGCCACTGGGTCCTTAACACCCTTGGTGGGCTTGGTCCCCCAGAATTTCCCCCTCATTTCCTCTTGGCTGTGGTCAGGATGGCAGAGAGGAGGAGAGAAGAGGAAGGGAACCGACAGGGGGGTGTGGGTTTGGGACAGCGGTGGTGGTGGTGAGAGCACCGGACTGAGAGTGCGAGGTTTGTGTATCAACCTGGCCAGTAATGAGCTGTGGACCTTGAGCAGGTAACCTAATCTCCTGGAGCCTCAGTTTACCCATCTGCTAGATGGTGGTATGGATGACAGTGGTAACTCCGTCCGTGGGCCGGGCCTGTGTGAAGTGCTTCACGTGTGTTTAAGCATTCACTCCTTACCTTGCCACTGTGTGGTACGTATTAGTACCCACACCTTGTCGATGAGGAAACCGAAGCACAGAATAGACGAGTGTCTTGCCCGAGGTCACACAGCCAGTACGTAGTAGAACAGGGATCAGACTCCAAGTGTCTGATGACCCGTGTCCTCTGGGACCCGACAAGCCGGTCTGGGAGGGTCAGCAGAGGGAGAGGATGTGCCCACCTTCGTCAGTGAGGTGGTGGGCTTGTACCGGTGGGAGGAGAGGTCTTTGGTCGTGAAGTATGCTGGTTTCCCATACTGACGCTATCTAACGGGAATAAAAAGAAACAGGCTTATTTTAATATATTCTAATTAATCCAGCATATCTAAAATACTATCTTGATTTGTAGTTCAATAAAAAAAGTTCAGCTATCTTGCCACTTTTTTTAGTGCTAAGTCTCTGAAATCCTGTGTCTCACTCTTCAGCGCATCCCGGTTTGCCCCAGCCACACTTTTAGGTGCTCAGTAGCAGCACATGGTGCATGGTTACGGTATCGGACAGTACAGGTGTCCACACCAGGAGGTCTTTGCAGGGAGTCAGGAGCCCCCATTCCAGCTTTGAGTCTGAAGTGTGCCACTCTTCTCGGGCCTCAGTTGGCTCCTTGTGGTGAGGCTCAGGTGAGGCGGTAGAGGTGAATGCCCTGGAGGGAGCATCTAGCCAGACTAGGTGTGGCCTTGGGCTCTGGGCTGTGCCACCATCTTTGACCTCTGACCTTCTGACCCACTGGGCTCACAAATGGAGCTGGAGCTGGGCCCTGACACCTCCCCCTCCTGCAGGTGTACACGTCTGGGAAGGGCAGCAGCGCCGCCGGCCTGACAGCCTCGGTCATGAGGGACCCCTCGTCCCGGAACTTCATCATGGAGGGTGGAGCCATGGTCCTGGCTGATGGTGGGGTCGTTTGCATTGACGAGTTTGACAAGGTGAGTCTGCCAGGCCGTGGTGGCCGTGGGGCTGGGGTGTGTGACCTGTACTTGGACGTCAGGAACAACCTCTGGCATGCTCCAGGAGACATGGATTTGGTGCCCGTCACTCTAGGGCACCTTTGGGAAGTTGCTTAACCTCTTTAGCCTCAGTTTCCACACTTGGAGAAAGGAGAGAGGAGAGCCAGGCCCACACGGTTGTCACCATGGTTAGAGGGGCACGTTTCTTAGCCTGGCATGGAGTCGGCACTCGGAATTGGCTGTTAGTTTTCCTGCTGCCGTGGCTCCTCGCCCTTCTCACTTGGGAGGGTCCAAAGGACTTTCTCTCCCCCAATCAGATGCGAGAAGATGACCGCGTGGCCATCCACGAAGCCATGGAGCAGCAGACCATCTCCATCGCCAAGGTGAGCGGCCTCCCTGGCGAGCCCCCTCCACCCCACCCAGCCGCGCTCAGCTGCTCCGACGACCAGGCTGAGGCCCCCGCTGCCCGGCCACTGCAGGCAGCAGCAGGGCCAGAATCGGGGTGTACGTGGGGTGTGGCGTGTCCTGGGTTCTCTGTCATCTCCCCCCCCTCCTCCTGTGTCCCCTCTCAGGCCGGGATCACCACCACCCTGAACTCGCGCTGCTCTGTTCTGGCTGCGGCCAACTCGGTGTTCGGCCGCTGGGATGAGACGAAGGGGGAAGACAACATCGACTTCATGCCCACCATCCTGTCCCGCTTCGACATGATCTTCATCGTCAGGGATGAGCACAGCGAGGAGAGGGATGTGGTGCGTCCGGGGGCAGGCCGGGGAACCGTGTGCCCAGGGGCTGGCCTGGCCAGGTCCCACGCCGCCAGGTACAGCCGATAAGGGGGCAGCAGGTGAGGCTGGGCTGCGCTGCGGACCGTGGAGAGCACCAGAGGAGGGGCCTGGAGCCCTGCGGTCCGGCCCCGCCGCTGCTGTGGGCGACCTGCTGCGTGATTCAGGATAAATCGTTCTCTCTGGGCCTTCTCCCCTGTGTGTGAAATGGAGGAGTTGACATTTGGTGGCAAGTAACAGACCCCCAGTTCTGAGAGGAAAGAACTTAGTGGCTTATGTAGTTGGCGAGTCCAGAGGAAGATCTGTTTAAGGCCCAGCTGGATTCAGGTTCTCAGACAGCCTCTCTGCTCTGCTTTCCTTGGTGGGGTTTTTCCCTCAGGTAGCCTCTCCCCTTGTGGAAAAGTCCCTGGTGGCTCCAGGATTTGTCTTGTCGGCTTAACAGCCCCCAAGGAAAGAGCAGAGGGACCCTTCTCTTTTCCATTCCTTACAAAAGTCCCAGGTCGGACGCTCATTGGCTCGAGTTAGATCCAGTGCCCACCCCTCAAGCAGAGACTGGTCTCCTTGGCTAGGCCTGGCTGTGTGCAGGCAGAGTGGGGGTGGTCAGGCAGATGGGGAGAGGAGCCCCCAGGTGCCGGCCTCAGAAGCTCCTGGTGTGCACAGGCAAGCAGTGGGAGCCCCCGTGCGTCCGAAGGCCCCTTCTGCCTCCAGATCCTGGGGCCTCCACCACCAGCTGCCCCCTCCCTGCCTGCTTGACCTCTGTGTTGGGACCTGGACTTGGGAGGGCCTGAGGGCTGACCTGGTGTCCCTCTGCCCCCCCAGATGCTGGCCAAACACGTCATCACGCTGCACGTGAGCGCGCTGACCCAGACTCAGGCCGTGGAGGGCGAGATCGACCTGGCCAAGCTGAAGAAGTTCATTGCCTACTGCCGCGCGTGAGTCCTGGGCGCAGGCCCTGCAGGGCGGGGCTGCCTGGCTCTTGTGGTCCTCACACAGGACGGCCCGGATGGTGCTGATCCTTAGGTTTTTAGCCCCTCTGAATCTGCTCTGCTCCTTTTCTGACCCTGCACAAGTCACTCAGTGGCTCTCTGCCTCAGTTTCCCCATCTCCAAAATGAAGGGGTAGGATTTAGATGATGGGCAGTGTGGTTCTGGTGACACCGGCTCTGGGTAACCTCTGACCGTGGTCAAGTTAGTTGACCTTCCAGCCTTGCTTTCCCCAGATTGATACAAGGATTGCACAAGCTAATAAGTGCTCAGTGTAATCTTAGGCCAAGTAAGTACTCAGTGAACGCCAGCTGCAAGTTTACTAATTATTATTTTCACTGAATGTCAATAAGAGTAATCATAAGAAATGGTGGGCACTTACATAGTGCCCATCCTGTGCCAGGCATCGTTCTGAGCAATTTATGTACATAAATGAACTTTAACCCTACCTAAGAGGTAGGTGTTCCGTCATTCCATTTTACAGATGGGGAAGGTGAGGCGAAGAGGGCTGAAGTAACTTGTCTGAGGTCATGTGTAGGAGGTGGTGGCATTAGAATTTGAACCGGGAGTCCACCTCCTGAGGCTGTGCTTGTAACCAGGGTGCCGAGATTCTCAACACCGAGCACCTAGTTATCTCTGAGTTAAACCCCCAGGGCTGAGGGATCTTCAGGTACTCTCCAATGGGTGGGACACATGAGTGGGTGCAGCCGCCCAGCTCCTGGGGCTGCGTTGTGGACCTGGCTTTGTAGCCCAGTCCCTAGAGGCTTGGGCCCACAGCATGAGTCAGAGAGCCCTGGATTCCAGTCCTCCTCTACACCTGCCCCTTCCGCCTGGCCTCAGTGTCCTTAGGATGAGGGGTTGGCAGAGGGGGTGTGAGGTTCCCCTGAATCAGTGGTTGTCAGTCAGCATGGGGGATAGGGGGCGTAGGAAGGTGGTAGTTGCCGATCAGACCCCCTTGTCCCTGCTGTCCCCTCTCCCAGGAGAGACACGTGCCCCTACCCCTGGACACCAGTCACTGACAGGCCTCAGCGGGCTGGGGTAGAGGAGGTGTAGACGCCGCACAAATCCTCAGTTCAGCTGGCTTTGCGGCCTGCGTGACACTGTTCCAGCCACGAGATGGTGCCCGTTGCTGGTTACTGGTGGGGGTGGGGGGGTGACCTTGTGGCTGAATGCCACACCCCTTCTAACAGCAAGGGAGGGGGGCTCTCGCCCCTGCAGGTGTACCTGGCTTGCTTCCGCCCCTTTCCCTCCCAGTATTGATCCTGTGGCTCCTGCCCCCAGCCTAGATTCTATTTTAATATGTTCCATTGACGGCGCCCCAGCCTGCATGAGGAAGCAGCTGGGGTGTGGTGGGAAGGCACATGCCTGCCTGCCAGCCAGGGCTAGAGTGGGCGCCCCACGGTGTCCTCCTGGCCTGATACCAGCTGCTCCTTACTGCCCTGCAGGAAGTGTGGCCCCCGGCTGTCGGCAGAGGCTGCGGAGAAGCTCAAGAACCGGTACATCATCATGCGGAGCGGGGCCCGTCAGCACGAGAGGGACAGTGACCGCCGCTCCAGCATCCCCATCACTGTGCGGTGAGCAGGCGCCCGGGCTGGCGGTGGCACTCCTGGGAGTGTGTGCCACACAGGCAGGCCCGTGGCAAGGTCTCCTGGAGGGAAGAGCAGTGGTCTCTGTGGTCTCTGGATTTGTTGGTGTTTGGGGCTGGGGAAGTCTGGGGCCCTCTTCTCTGGAATGGGTGTGGCTTTCCCCATTGGGCTTGTGAGGCAGCCTGAGGGTGAGGGAAGGACCCAGGCCTGGGAGTCCAGAGCCCTGGGTCCGGGCCTCCAGACCAGTGTTTGAGGCAGGGAGATTGCTTTCCTCTCTGGACTCAGTTTCCTTAGTGCCTAACTCTCATTCTTGAGAGTATTGTGGTTTAAGGAGCTTGGACCTACCTGGTTTGAATTCTATCTCCACCGCTGATTAGTTTCCCTGATAGAAAACCTAAATACAGGAGTTTGAGTAATTGAGAAGTTTATTTCTCTCTTATGAGAAAAAGTGGAGGTAGGTGGTCCAGGACTGGCATGATGGTTTCTGAGTTGTCAGGGCTCCTTCAGGCTCATTTTTCGTTTCACTTTTGTTTTGTTTTTTTTGAGGTACTGGGGCCGGGGATTGAACCTGGACCTCGTATGTGGGAAGCCGGTGCTCAACCACTGAGCCACATCGGCTCCCCTGAGTTAGGTTTTTTTTACTTATTTGCTTGTTGCTTGTTTGTTTTTTGGTTTTTAGGAGGCACTGGGAACCAAACCCGGGACCTTCTCTCATGGGAAGCAGGCGCTCAGTTACTTGAGCCACATCTGCTCTCCTTCACGCTCACTCTTGTCCTCATATGCCAGGATGGCTGCAGGAGCTTTAGCTGTCACCTCCGTGCTCCAGGCAGGAGGGGAGAAAGGAAGAGAAGGGCTCACCTTTTAAGGACACTTCCTTAAATCCCCACACCAAGCTTGGACTTCACAGCTTATTGGCCACAACGCAGCCAGCACAGACATGCCCAGCTGCAGCGAGGCCGGGTGGCATGTGCTGGAAGGAAGTTAGGATCCATTAGTAAGGGGGCAGAGCTAGCAGGCGCCTCTGAAGTCTGCTGCCCTGGGAACGGTCCTCCCTGAGGCTGGGGTGGGAGGGGGGAGAGCAGGCTGAGGCCACCCTGAGCTTCCCGTCGCTCCCCTCCAGGCAGCTGGAGGCTGTCGTGCGCATTGCCGAGGCCCTCAGCAAAATGAAGCTGCAGCCCTTCGCCAGCGAGGCAGACGTGGAGGAGGCGCTGAGGCTCTTCCAGGTGTCCACGCTGGATGCCGCCTTGTCTGGCACCCTGTCAGGTGAGCAGATGCTGGGTGTCTTGTGGGCTCCCCGGCTCAAGCTTTGTGGGCCGGGCCAGGCTTGCTGAGGGCCTGCAGCGCTGGTTGCTTCTCCACCATTGCTGGGCTTTTCTGAGCCTCCTTCTGGTGCTCAGCCCCCTCCCGATTTCCTCCCCTGAGCCAGTTTCTTCCCAGGCTCTTCCCAGGCGGGAGCAAGCAGCTTCTCTGCAGACCCTTGCACCCAATCCTCTTCACCCAGTTTAGAAGTCATAGTTAACTCTTATTGCTAGGAAGAGCAGGCAGCGCTCCTGTTGCACTCATAACCATTTCCAGGGCTCTGAAGATAATTCCCTCATTTTCCTTCCCAGCAGCCCCTCCTGTCCTAAAGGTGAGGAAACTGACATCAGGGAGGCGTCTACACGGGGCCCGAGTAGATTCCCACTGCAGCATCTTACCCACTGCGGTTCTTGCTGCGCTCTTGGGGCTCTGCCTTTCAGCAGCCGTTGCCTGAGCACGGCTGCTGGCCCAGGCCTTCCTGGGGTAGGGCCCCTCGGTCGTCCAGCAGATGCTACCAAGTCCTTTGTCTTCGCCAGGCCCTCTTCTAGGTGCTCGGAATAAAAGGGCAAGCAAAACACAAAGTCCCTGCCTCTCTGGGGAAAGGCAGGCAGTAAAGACATGCTTGGGAGGCCCGGCGGTGGGACGCGCAGTGGAGAGGATCCCAGCGAGGCCGGGTGTGGGAGGAGGGTGGCGGGTGCTGTGTCAAGTCGGGTGGTCGGGGTGGCCTCTGGAGGTAGCATGAAGCAGGGACCTTCCTGGGGGAAGAGCATCCCAGCCAGATGGAAGGCAAGTGCCAGGATGCCGAGGAAGGCGCTGGCTTGAGTTCCAGGAACCTCCGGGAGGCCAGTGTGGCTGGAGCAGGCGGGGGAGGGTTGGTGAGGGACCAAAGAGGAGGAGAGGAGGTTGCTGAGGGGGGGGGGGCCTGATCTCGCCCCAGGTGAAGACTCAGTCTCTGCCCTGGAGGGCTTCCTGTCACATGAAATATTTGTTAACAGAAGGCTCTTTGGAATGCTGAGGACACAGCAAGAGTGATTTGGGGCAATGAAATTTGAGTTGGGCTTTCCTGTCCGTGTAGGAGTTTGCCCTGCAGGCTCGTTAGTTCAGCTCCTTGCCTTCCCTGCTCCCGGCCTTTCCCAGCCACAGGGCCTTTTCCGACCTGCTTGTTAGGCTGGGACAACAAGGCACCTGCAGGGCTTGCTCAGCAGGGGAGACCCTGCAGCAGTCTTTGCAAGTTGTGGGCCTCCTGGTTGCCGAGGGCTACATGACAGCCTGCCCGCCCTCCCTCGACCCCCTCTGGCCTTTGATCTAGGGATCTACTCTCAGGAATTTGTTGTGGTTGCCTGTCCGGCTGGATGGAATCCATGTTACAGGCAGCATGCTTTTCCTGATGGTTGACAGTTTTCTCACAACAGTCAGCTGCTGGCACTCCTTCAGAGCCCTCCAGACTCACAGCCTGCGTTGTGGCCTGCAGGGGCTCCCAGGACCTGGCCCCTTGTTGCCACTCTGGCCGTGTCCCTGTCCACCCTCCTGCGGGGCATTTTGAGCAAGTCAGCCTGCTCCGACCTCCAGGCCTTTGCACCTGTTATTCCCTCTGTCTGGAACGTTCTTCCCCAAGCATTGCCTGGCTTCACCTCCTCACAGCGGCCCTCACTGCTCCTCCGGCACCCTCTGGCCCTTTCCTCTTGCCTGGGATTTCTCAGGGGTGGGTGCCCTCTCCATCAAATTGACTTTCCTGGGCCTGGCTCAGGCTGCTCTGCCTTGGGATAGGGCTTCCGCCTCTCCAAGTCGTTCCACTGTGCATGGGCCGGGGCCCTGGCATCCCTGACCCCAACCCTACCTCGCATCTCACGCTGCAGGGGTGGAGGGCTTCACCAGCCAGGAGGACCAGGAGATGCTGAGCCGCATCGAGAAGCAGCTCAAGCGCCGCTTTGCCATTGGCTCCCAGGTGTCGGAGCACAGCATCATCCAGGACTTCACCAAGCAGGTGGGCCTCTCCACAGCCTGGTCCCCCCATCACCTTGTCCTGCTGCTCAGCAAAGAGGCTCCAGGGTGTGGGGTGGAAGGGGGGAGCAGCTGCACACCTGCTACCCCCTTGCCCACCATTCCTCTCCTGTGGACTGCTTCTGTCTCAGGTGGGGCTGAGTGGATGTCTCTCTGTCCCATGGGGGGGTGGGTAGGGGAGATGAGAAGTAGTGGGGGCCTAGTGGAACTACACCCAAGCTCCCCCTAAGCCCTTCCCATCTTGTCAGTTCCCTGTTGCCTGGGTTTTTTTCAGGGAGGGTGCTGTTGACCTCGTGGGGAGGAAGGAGATGGGGTCTTCCAGATGCTGTGCAGAACTTTCCATCTTGAGATGATCCCAGCTTCTGGTCTCGGCTCCTTCTCATGTACAGCCTTTGGTTTCCATCTCAGAGCAGCCATGTGCAGTAGGTGGTTGCCTGCCCATTCTGCAGACTGAGGCTTAGAGAGGTTTAGGGAGGGCAAGAGCCAGATGGACTCGGTTTTAGTCCCAGCTCTAGCACTTAATTGCTTTCTGACTTTGAGCAAGTGACTTAGCCTCTCTGTGCCTCAGTTTGCTGCCCTGTGAAATGGGGATAATCATAGCCCCAGCCACCCAGGGTTGTGAGGATGGAATGAGCTAATGTACGTAGAGATGCTGCCTGACGAGTAGGCACTCAAGAAATGTGCACTGTTATTAACGCAGTCAGAGCTTGAAAGCCTCTTATAAACTGTCAAGTTCCTTGAGCACAGGGGCACCGGGGCTCCCTTGGGGCTTCGTGGGCCCTGTGGGCAGGCCGGTGGGGTGTCCTGGGCGCTCCTGCATCCAGCCCTGTGTTCCTGCAGAAATACCCGGAGCATGCCATCCACAAGGTCCTGCAGCTGATGCTGCGGCGGGGCGAGATCCAGCATCGCCTGCAGCGCAAGGCCCTCTACCGCCTCAAGTGAGCCACCCCGGCTCCTCCCCCTCCCACCTGCACCGTCGCAAGCTTCCTACTTGCCCTCCTTGTCCCTGGCCAGAGTGACTGCGGCCCTGGAGAAGGAGCAGTTGCGTCCTTCCTTGCTCCCTCTGGGCATCTGCCTGTGCCGTTCCAGAAGTGTGCCCTTGGAGTTTGTTGTGATAATAAAGCATGGCTGTGTTTAGTTATCCGTGGGCCTCTGTGCTTAGTGGCCTGCCACCCTCCATCCTTCCCTCATGGCAGGGGCTGGGGAGGAACAGGCTTTGGGGCCAGTAAGCTCTGGGTTCTGACCTGGGCCTGCCACTTGGGCTCTTGGGGAAGTCACTTAGCTTTGGAACTCCAGTTTCTTTAGCTGTTCAGCTCGTTCCTCACTGGTGCTGGTGAGAATTCCACCCACTCTAGTTTGTGTGAAAGTGCTCTGTAAAGTGTGCCCAGTTCACCTGCCTCAGCTGTTACCCAGCAGCTTAAGAGAATTCGCAAGGGCCACAGTTCTGCAGCCAGATTGCCTTTCTGTGCCTTGGTTTCCTGATGAAGATCAGGGAGGCCACTAGTCCTGCCTCACAGGGTCTTGTACTTGGAAGAAAGTAGCTCCTGTCTGGGAAGGGCCAGGAACAGCCCGGCAGGGTGACAAGCATTCAGGGCCCTGGAGTCACGCAGGCCTCCCAGCCAAGTAGAACATGGAGGTGCTGGGGTCCATGGATGGTCTCTCCTGTGGGGCCCTGGGTCAGGCGCTCATGTCTCTGTGCCTCAGTTTATCATCAGGAGCCTGGAGCACACTGGAGTCACGACCATGAGTTGTGAAGATGGAATCAGCGCCAGTGAGGGCAATATTGCAGAAAAGCAAAAATGCTCATGTTTCGGTCATTATTTTGTCTGATACGGCAGCATCGACATCAATATTTATATTCTGAAAAAAGTGAGACTTCACAAAACTAAAAAAAAGTCAGCAAAATAAGATACTGGATTTTTTAAATATATGGTTTTAGAAATATAAAGCATCAAGCAAAACCCAAATTTAGAAATATGTTGAGCATTTATTTCTAATCATTAGCAGCTGACGTATTGAAAACCACTACCTGAAAATGAAGACAGTTCAGTCGTGAGGAGCTCGAAGTAAAATTATTTGATCTTTCTAAAAGCCCAGAAAAACTCTGTGCATCCGTGTTGTTGACTCACAAGCACATTTTTGTGCAACCTTTCCCAGCCCTGTACCGTACGGGGAAATGGAAAGATGAGAGTGAGGAGCTCAGCCAGTTTCCCTCTGACTCACTCATCTTCAAAGCCCATTCCTTTTGGTAATTTTGAGAACTTTTTGAACTTTTGTTTTCTTGCTTGGGTGGCAATCTTCTCATTGACGGCATTGTAGTGTGTGCTTCCAAAAAAGCATTTCCTGGTCTTCACCTTCCCCAGTTTCATCTTGTTCAGCGGCGACTGAGTCCTGAAGTCTGTCCGTTTGTGGCGTGTTCCAGCTAGAGTACGCACTGGCCTGAACAGCGGCTCTGCGTCACTGGCGGCCATTTCCTCCCCGCCCCGAGCGTGCTGGAGGCAGAGGCCCGTCTTCCAGTGAGTGTACTCCCGTGTCTGCACCAATGGAGACTGTGAAGCCCTGGCATTTGGGCTCTGTATCTTCCCATAATGCTAAACTGGAATGAACCTCATCCTACCAGCATTCTTGGGTGATGGTGGGTGCTGTGGTCTCCTTTTTTTGCAGATGGGGAAACAGGCTGGGAGAGGCAAGCATCAGTCATAGTGAGTGAGTGCAGGGTCAGCCCGGCTCACTGAGCCCACCATTCCACACTGCCCCTTTGTCCTCACTGGGTGGGCAGTCCCTGTGCCAGGCCCAGGCCGGACGCTGGGGAAAGAGCCTGGCCTGGAGGAGTTGCTGGCCAAGTGTGGGGGACTGACCTGGGCAGATGGCCTAACTGGCTGGTATGGAGCTGGGGGCAGGGGGTGGGGGTGCA
>JAQZBX010088590.1:0-12730 GCA_029593785.1 Cabassous unicinctus
TTCTACAGATAATTGGATGACCACCTGGCTATGTAACAGAGCCCTCCCTTAGCAGCTGGTGGTCCAGAAACCCAGGGAAATGTCAAACTCACGAGACCTTTGGTCAGTGTGATAGGCCCGAAGTAATTGGCATCCATGATCTTTTTGTCGAGCTCCAGGGAAATCTTGTGGGCAGGTCCCTTCACCTTCATGCTGGCATTGTTGACAAGGATGTCCACACAGCCGTAGCAGTCCAGGACCTCCTTTGCCACATCCTGGACACAGCTGATGTCTGAGAGGTCCAAGAGGACCAGCTTTGGGGTAAATGTCTGTTGAACCAATGAGAGAGTCAAGGTGCGGGGATACCTCCCTGTCCTAGATCTGGGGCCCCGCCATCTAAGAGCCGCCTTTTTGAAATCCAGAGCTCATGGAAGGACTACAAAAAAAAAAAAAAAAGTGAAGAGGAAAAAGTAGAAATGGCTTTGGGGTCGGGAAGATTCATGGAGAATCTATTCTTGGGGACTAGTGGAACAGCGTCAACAAACCCCAAATGTGAATATGTAGCAATAGTTGTGAGCTTTGGGCAAAAGTGCCAGAACTGATAAGTCCAAATGACCATCGTCCTTCATGGTCATCCCCTTTAGAGCCTGTGCATTTGTTCCAGTAGTGATGTCATTATTTAAGACATTTCTGAGCTCTTTTTTGGAAATTGCTTTCCAAACAGACAAGCCATGAGAAAATCTATCACAGTTATTTGCAGCCACATATTTGGGGACAAAATCATACAGTCAACAAATTATTTTTGTAGCACCTACTGTGTGCCAGCACTGTGTTCAGCCCTGGACACTCACTACCATCAAGATTCTCATGGTCCAAAGGGGAAGACAGGTGTGGAAGCTGATTATACCGTGTAAATGCAATCCCAGAGCAATCCTGGGATATGTCCTTGAAAAGGGGTTCCCTGGTCAAATTTGTTTGGGAAACACACTATTATATGTTTTCTTGGAGCTACACAATGCACATTAGCATATCAAAGGCTCTGAGAAGTTCTGCAGCAAAAAAGCCAGATGAACTTAGTTTAACTCAGTATTTCCCACACAAGTGACCAGAGAACCTCATTTTGACCTAATACCTAAAAACAGCCCAAGAAACACAATTTGGAGTTTGACCCATCTCTTCAAATACCAGATTTAGCTCTGAACTATTTTGGCTGTTTTCAAAACCTAAATTCAACTTCAAGAGCAAAGTTTTGTAGTTGTTTTTAAATCTTGGAGAACTCTGAAGGCAGTTCTCTAAAGAATGTTCCAGAAATGCTTTAAAACTGCAGTTGCACTAAAGTAAGTGTTCACCTCCTGGGTGACTTCTTGGAAGGGGACATCACTTCCCTGATTTCTTTGAAGGAGCTATCCTTTGAGGAATTATATTTTGAAAAACCAGCAATAAATATATGTAATTTCAACCTGTGCTTGTGATTCCCTATTTTCTGGATCCCCTGAGTCTTTGAGTTAAATAGAATTGGGTGTGGGAGGGTCAGACCTTTGGCATGGGTGAGTGGCCAAAATGAGTGACCCCTTCTGGCCAGCGGACATGCCCATGTCAAGGATCAGTGGGACCATTGCCTCACATTCCCCCAAGCACTCTTCAAATTCCACCCCGCTGAAAGAATCCACAGTGCCAAAGAGTGGGTCCTTAACAGTCAATGAAGGCAAAGGATGCCCAGGAGTTACCTAAACCAACTGCCAGGAGACCTCACCTTGCTGGGGTCAGCCACACTGATCAAGGCATCATACAGTATCTCCAGCCTCTCCCAGTTCTTTCCGCACAGCACCAGCCTGGCTCCTCCAGCGTGGAACACTCGTGCACACTCTGTGAGGAAGCAGGAAAGAGGACAGGGGGCACTCTGTGGCTGGATCCACTGATGATAAGCCCCCTCTCCTACAAACCCAAGAATTCAAAAATCTTAGGGCTGCAAGGTCCTTTAGAGGTCATTTCATTCAGCCCCCTCCAGCGCTGGAATTTTTTCTAGTTTCCAACCTCAGCTTGGTTGCTTCCTAGGATGGGGAGCTCACAATTGGGTGAAGCTTCCCCTTCCACCATTGGATAGTTCTGACTATGAGAACATTTTTTTCTTGTACTAGACAGAAGGATCGCATACTTCACAGCCCTAAATATATTTAAATCTAAAGAGATGGGAAACAGCCACCATGTCTTTTCAGACTAAATGTCACTGGTTTCCTCCACATTTTCTCTGTGGCTAGATACCCCAGCCAGGGTTCTTTCTATAAAAAAAAGTAAACATGTTCTCTGTCTAATGAATTTTACTCTGAACTAATTCCTGATTCATCCAACTCAGGACTTTTTCAACTGGGCAGTGGCTGGTCAACACGGCACCGTTGTGTAGCAATAGCATTGATGCTTAAAAACAGTGAAAGCTAACAAACTTTGAGAGTTTACTAGGAACGGTCGAAAGAACTTCACGTGTATGAGCTCACTTATTTCTCACAACTCCATGATGTAGTATCTTAGGTCGGGCTCCCTAGAAGTAGAGACAGGTAGGGATTCAGGCGACCAGGATTTACCAAGAAGTGTACTTCAGAAAAAAAACCTGGCAGGGAGTAGGGGAAGGAGGAGAGGGCAGGGAAAGGTGCCAAGCAAGGATGTGGGCTCAGGTAAAGTCTAGCCTTGGCTGGACCCAAGGAGAGTTCCAGAATGTACGCCCAACCACAGAGCTGTCCCACTTGGAGGCAAGAGGACCAGCCCTTTGGACACCTGTGTTCATCAGTCACTGACACGGGCTGGTGGATAGGGTGTGTAGCTCCTGGGCAAGGTGATGTCACTGGCAGAGGGCAGGTCATTAGTGGTCCATGTTCACAGCACCTGGAGAAGTGGGCAGGTTACTGGGACCCCTGAAAGCACCTATTGCAGGTGGGCACCTATGATTGCCCCATCTTACACCAGGAAGCGGTGGATCCATATTGACCAGGGACACCAAAGGATAACTGAGTACCACTGAGCCCCATTGGGGGCTGGATACTGTGAGTGCAATGACACAAAGTGATCTTAAGGTTGTATGATTTTCTCCTGCAGGGCTCAGCAGCCTTGGTTGAAAAGGAGAGAAGGAGCCGGTGGGACAGGACAGTTATGTGGAGTTTGATAAGTGGGCCTCATGGGCAGGGGAATTGTGGCATAGGAGAGAGAGTGATTGGGGTGCTGGACCATGCAGGCTAAGCCAGATGCGGGGAGACGTAAAGACAGGAGCAGCTGAGAGAAGAAAAGTAGAGGGTCTAGGGACGGGAGGTCTCAGAAAGGTCTGAAAACAGGTGTGTTATGGCTGGAAGGAGGGCAGCTGCAGTCTGTTCTGCTGACTGAGGGAAACCTGAATTAAGACCTGTGTTAGCAGTGTCACTTTGAATTGTTAGGACCATAGAGTAGGGGGAGATTTCTCTAAGTGCAGGTGTTTTATTGAGAAAGGGGTTGTCCACGATGATTCTGGATGGCACAATTCACTAATGATGTCAATTCATAGCTGTTTAATTTCGTGTTGTGAATCAAGATCCCAATAGATCTTGGAAAGTGATGGAAAGATTCTAAACTATATTTGGAATAATTTACAAACTCTATTTGGAATAATAAACATGCAGAAAAGCAAAGAACATCTTGAAAAACAACAATGGGGATAGATTAATTTTATGTTATTAAAATATAAATCTACAGAAACTAAAGCAGAGCATTGGTGACTCAAGTATAGAGAGAACTTCTGATAAAAATTGAGACAAGTATTGATAAGAATTTAGCATATGATAAAGTTAGAATGTTGAATCATTGGAAAAAGAATATATTTAAAGAGTGGTATTTGGACTGCTCTATAATTATTTGGGGGTGGAGGGGGTAGTTGCATGATACCAACATGTGTTAAATATTTAAATGTAAAAACAGAACCATAAAAGAACTGGAAGAAAGGAGAGATGAATATATAACTCTGCATTGGGCAAAGACATAGTTGTAATCTTGTTTACCTTGATACCATTTGTAACAGTAAAAAGTTGGAGATAATTGTAAATGCCCAATATAATAGGAGATGGGTTAAGTAAAGTGTGGTATATCTGTACGTAGAATATTTGAAGCCCTTAAAAATGATGTTGCAGAAATGGTTCTACGGACGTGAAAGAAGTTCATGATTTAGTAAGTTTCAATAAAAAAAGACAAAAAAAATTTAAAACAGTATTTCTAATAGGATGCCATAAACAGGATTTTGTGTGCATGTTTGTGTGTGTGTAATAGGATATTTAAATGTTAAGTATCTGTACATAATGGGATATTAAATTGGAAGTTTGACTGAGATGCCAAATCAAATAGACATAAAATTCCAAAGTTAGGTGCCAGTCCAAGATGCCGATTTTCAAAGGAAATAACCAAACTTCTGTTTCATGAATCTAAATTCTGTTTACTAAAAAGAGGGCATAAATGGATCAAGAAAGAGGAGAGTGAGAGGAGACTTTGAAGGAGGATTTCTTTAGAGAGAACTGTTATGTGAGTCCTCACCTGTGGGCCAGGCGTGGGGGTGTGATCTCCCATGACCGCGAGCCTAGAGAGAAGGGTGTCACTGAGACCATTTCAACAGCATCCTCTCAGTTCCCTGGTTGCTGGGACCCCAGGAGTGATGTCTGAGTTACACCTGGAAAGTGTAATGGGCAACAGCCTGGGCTGGCCACCTGCCCTGGGGGGCAGAAGAAAGGATGCATGGAGGTTGGTCTGCCCGCCCGAAGCATTCACCCCCGTGTCTGGTAGACCAGCAGTAGGCATGTGAGGGACACAGAGGAAAGAGGAGAGGAAGATGGTGGGAGCTCTTTTGTATTCTGCCCAAGGTAACTCAGTGGTAGATTGAATCATGTACCCTAACCAAAGACATATTCTTAATCTCATTCCTGTGGGTATGAACCCATTTGTAAATAGGACCCACTGAAGATGTAGTATCATTAAGGTGTGGACTCATTTGTGAATAGGATCTTTTAAGATTCTATTTAGGTGTGGCCCCATGGAATCAGGGTGGGCCTTAACCTGTTGTATTGATGGCCTTATAAAGAGAAGTCACAGAAAGCTACAGGATGAGACCAAGGACATCACCATGTGATGGAGGCCAATGTGCAAACCAAAGAATCCCAAGGACTGCGGCAGGCATGGCCATGCTGATGGCTTGATTTTGGACTTCTAGCCTCTGAAACAGTGAGACAATAAAGGCTTGTTGTTCATGCCAACCCATTGTGTGGTATTTGTCATAGCAGTCCTGGCAAACTAAGACTCCAAACGAGCACACCCATGTGGAATAGACTGCCCCAAACCAGTGGTTGTATGGGGCTTGAGTAGCTGGAAGAAAAAGCTTCTTCATCCACTTCATAGAAAATGCAGGTGAAGTTCCCAGGGAGGGTCTCTGAAGGACCCGCCAAAGTATCTGCTAGAGAGAGAATCAGCCTCAGCTTTGAACCTGTGCCAGGCCTATGGAGCTTGAAGTATTGGTCAGATAAGATTTTCCTGCTCTCCCAGAAGGGTTAGAGACAGCCAAAGCCAGCCTGCAGCTTGCCATAGGAGTAGAGAAGCGGAAAGAAACTTGGAAATCGATATGTTTATGACTGGACATTCCAGTTTCTGAATCAATGCTGCCTTATGGGGCTTAACATGACCAAAGGATTTTGTAATCTCCCACGGTAATCAGTGGGAGAGATAGCGTCGGTGATGACAAGAGGCAACCTGATTTTTTATCAAGGGGCCAGAAGAAAGTGTTTCCCCTCTGAATCAATCTGAAAGAGGCAGAGGTGTCTGTCTCACTACTTGATTCATGTTTCCTCAGAGACTGGATGCACCTTTAAGCATCGTAAGCAATGGAGCTGAAAGGGAACGAAGTGTTTGCAAAGGTTGATTGAGGCTCTAGGAGTGTATTGTGTTCTTTTCATTTAAACCATTCTTTTAAATATATAATATTAAGAACGTATAATAAAATATAATAACAGCAGTCGCTAGAAGAAACCTCATTTGAGAGAGAAGCAGCCTCGCCTTTCAGAATTTCAGAAATTTCTGTGTGGCAGTAGCAGCCACGCTGGGAGTGAGCCAGCCATGATGGTTGTGCCATCCAAATCAGAGAAGTGAGGTTTGGTGAGTTTAAAGGATTCACACAGAGCCCCAGAACTGGTAAGTGGTACAGCTGGGACTTGAACCCAAGTAGCCTGGCATTGAGGTCAGGGTGCCTCGTTCTTCACCAGGCTGCCTCCCCACACTGCTGAGAAAGAAGCATCGTAAACAAAAGTGTGTCCTGGCCCACCCATCCCCTCCCTCCATTTTTTGACGATAGGCACATATTTGCAGGCTGGGTCTTGGGGTAGATGAGGGAACATATGACAACGAACCATACCAAACCTCCGGTCTTGACCTCCATTTCCCTCTTCTCAGTTAATATCTTGCTTTTCTCAAACGGCCAGGGAGAAATGCCAACTTTCTCAAATGGCCACCAAAATGGGCCATTTCTGCTGAAGTCAGACCTTAGGTATACCCAGGAATTCTCATTTTTTTAAACGACTTAGCTAAGTATTTATCTTGTGTCAAGTACATTGGCACCAAACTCACTCTTTCTTCATCCAACAGACCTAAATTGAGTCCTTACTTCCATATTTCATCAAATCTAAGATGCCATTGATTGGAAGATGCTTCTTGACTTCAGAGATATTAAAATGCAAGAGGATGGTCTGTGGGGGTTGTAAGATGCTGTTGATTGTAAGACAATCATTCCAATTTCTGAAAAGCTTAAAGGTGGGAAACTGTTCATCTTAGAAGCAAGGAAACACAGGCAGGCTGACTTTCAGCTGGTACTTTCTGGGGTAGTTCACGGACCAGCAGTTAACTATTCTGATTGTCACTGTTGCCAAGGACTCTATGGGTATAAGATGACACAATTTCCGACTTGGATGGATTGTGTGGGTTTGGGGACAAGATTGTGTCCTGATCCTTGTTGGTTGGTTTGATTTCCTTAGTAAAAAAAAAACTTGGCTCTGGACTTCCTGTTGTCCCGTGTTCCCCACTGGGTTCAGTGGGCTCCCTGGTACCAGGAATCTGCCATGTGCTTGCACAGCCCATGTGCCACCCAGTGGCCTTCTCTTTTTCTTGCCTTGGGTACAAGAAAAGGAGCATTTAGAACCTGTGTGGTCAGCAGGAGGCCAGGCTAGACATTTGTTTAAGGTCGTACCCACCCGGCTTCTCAAGTTACTTCTAAATACTTGGACTTGTTTTTTCTACTTTGCATTTCTTTCCAGGGTGGGTCAATAAGATACAGTTGTTTTTTGGGTTTGTTTGTTTTGTTTTGTTTTTAAGAAAAAAAGAAAAAAAAAAAAACCCAACACCTACAGTCATCACAGAGACTAGGCCATATTCCTCTGAAAATACCATTTTGCTCCTAAGATGAGTTTCCTGCGTACCTGATTTGTGCAATGTGTGACTATAATCTAATGTTTGTTTTTTTAAAAAATAAAACTATTGAAACAAATATGCATCTCTCAGCAACAGATAGAACTACTAGACAGAAAACCAGCAAGGAAGGATATAGAATAACTGAACAGCCTCAACAACCAACAGGATCTAAGTGACATTTGTTGGGTGCTCCACCCAACAACAGAATGCACATTCTTTTCAAGCACCCATGCAACATTCGCCAAGAGAGACCATATCCTGGACCATACAACAAACCAACATATTTTAAAATAATCGAAATCATACAGATTTCATATTGGACCATACAGGAATCAAGTTAGAAATCAATGAAACAAATATACAAGAACACACTTATCTAAACAAGGGCCTTCTCTCCTCAAATAATCAACTTTTAGAGGCTGTTCATTAAATAAATGTGGTGTTTTTTTTTTTGACTGCCTACTATATGCCAAGGATTGTGCTATGTGCTGGGGTTCCCAGGGTGACAAAACACAGGCTCCACCATCAGGGAGCTTGTATCTAGTTGGCCAACTGAGAAACATTCAAAATACAGGGCAATGTGAGAAGGATGCTAATGGGAGGGTGTTTAGAACGAGAGGCCAGTTGCTCAACCATCCAAGGGGAAGGAGCAATTAAGGTGGCAGGCTCATGGTGAAGGCCACATCGGGGTAGCATATTGGCAGCCTTGCCTGATGATAGATGAACAAGCTCTTTTTGGAGAACAAGGTTTTTCCCAAAGACTTTGACTCTGAGGAGTCTCCCTTCCAATTCCCCAGGACAACCACTACTCCCCATTGTCTTGTTTCTGATCTGATTGACAAATGTGTGTGCTCTGGCTTGCCCTGTGGCATCCTCCCCTGTGGCATCCTCTTTTTGAGTCCTGATTCTAATGATGCTGGATGTCCTCTTTGGGGATGCCTCTGGAATCCATTTAGGTGCCACACAGAGAACTTATCCATCTGCCTTACACTTTGTTGTTGTTTTATCTTAGATGGTTAACCCAAGTTGATCCTCCATTGAAATGAAACCCATCCTCAAAGCATGCAGATTAGCTGCCATTGGGAATGCCAGAGAGAATGAGCCTACACTCCAAGGACAATGCCAAGACAAGAGGTAACAGATGTTCCCGCAATGGCAGCACCATGACAGTAAATCCCCAGGGGTACTCTTCAGAAGGGGTGATGCTCACCCAGTGCCCAAGACCTGGTGGTCTTGATAAAAGCCGTCCAATGACCTCATGCATGCTTGGATGTATGTGCTCTAGGTTTGATTAAAATGCACAAAACAATAGCAGAAATTGCCCTCAAATGATAATAACATAGGGGGTTGCACTACCATTGTTTGGAATGTTAGAGTTAGAACCTTCCAAGCCTGGAACGTGCCCTACCCCTCATCTCACAGAGGCCATGCATGGATGCTTTCCAAGGCCATCTAATTTGGGGGTTGCAAACACAGATGGCATCAGGGTCAGGATACAATATGGATGAGAGAAGCAGGCAAGTGTGACACAATTGGGACTAGTGGGTGCGTGGCACCCTGGAGTGTGCGTGTTCTGCCTAAAATCATTCCTCAGCATCATTGCTAACACTTGACTGTTTCCCACTCTAGTGCCAGGGGCTGTTCTAAGGCGCTTTCCATCTATTAATTCATTGACTTCTCGTAAATAACATTATGAGGTAGAGGTGACTGTTATCCTCTCTTTACAGATGAGAAAACCAAGGTGGAGAAGTGAAGTCACCTGCCCAAATCACCCAGCTAGTAAGTGGTGGAGCCAGGATTTGAACCCAGCTCACAAGTCTGGGCTCATAATCATTACGCTGTCCCAACTAAGGAAGGGCTTTACATTCCAAAACTTCCAGAAACCCCATGAAGGTGAGACAACGCACATCTGTAGACCGATTTTATCTTGTAGGCTGAGTTTGCAACCCTGGATATCCCAATTCCCTTATTTATCAGGCAAGGAAGCTGCAACCTCCAAAGAGAAGAAACTTGCCGGTTATTGACAGGTGCTGGAAGAAAACACAGGATTGACCACTGCCTAGCAGGTTTGCCCACACGCTGCCCCTCTCGTCCTACCGGGCAGGGATGGGCACAAGCGGGAGAGAAGCCAGCTTACCCTTGCCCAGTCCTGAGATAGCGTCGGTGATGACGACCACTTTGTTCTGCACGGCCGACTTTGACCACAGCCTGGACACCTCTTGATAAATGAAGAGGAGGCCACTGATTCCCAGGAGCAGCAGGGGCAGCATGAGCACAGCCATGACTCCCATCTTGTTCTGGGCACAAACAAAGTGAAAAAGAATGGGTTTTGCAGAGAGACCCTGGTCACCATAGTGAGGCTGCATGGGTACGCCCACTGGTGCACCAAACCCTGGACTTTCCCCTCCAGGGAGCTTGGCTCTGTGCAAGCTCCCAAGCTGAACACCCAGTGAGCATGCTGTTCCCCAAATGTGCAAAGAATAGGGAATTACTCACGGTGTCTCCGAAAACACAAAACCGAATCCAGGGGGACCTGCCCTCCCCAAAGGTTAATTAACAAATTTAATTAAAACGGCTCTGCATTTTTGGAAGGAAATCCATGTGTTAAGGCCACTTGCTTGGGCCCTAATGGCTATTTATAACTCTCAGTTCCACTAAAGGGCTTTTCAGGGTAAATATAGCATCTAATTCTGATATTCAGGGACACATGCTGGTCGGGTCTGATTTCAGAGTTCTTGCCAGGGCCTTTAGAAGGAAGCTCTCTGGCTTGCCTGACTGTCAGAGGTTTTCTCTGCAGTTTGAGGCTGAAAATTAGAGCTCGGGATTTGGGGTTTCCAGCACAAACCTTCCTGACCTGTAACGTATAGTATCAGGTAGCTTCCAGGTAGCTTGGACTAGCGTGGTGGTGAGCCATCTGGCTGTTCCTTTCCAGTTGGAGATGCAAAACACAGAAAAACTGTTAAGGAGAATGAAGCCTGTTGCAGAATGAACAACTTGGAGGTGTCACATGGAATACTGAAAAGAGCCCAGTCTTGGGAGTGCTTTTTGTTAGCCAAGGTATTTATCCTCTCTGAGCCTTAGCTTCCTCATCTGCAAAATGGGCATAACAGCCTCATCTTGCAGGGCTGTACAACACTGCCTATCATTAACTGAGTACAGTTCCTGGCCACAAGAAGATAACTATTGTTGTCTTTTATGATGAAGAATGCAAAGAATTTATCCCAAATGTTAAATATTCTAATCACATAAGACAACTCAATAGGATTAGAAATGGAGAAACATGGAAAACTGAAAACTAGTTCAAGTACTCAAACTATCAAAAATGAGGTGACAAACCATAATGATGTCCTAATTTGTGTGGTAAAGGTCAGCAAGCTGATGGGGAGTGGGGCAAGGCACAACACTTGGAGGTGGGGATGGGGGAAACTGCATTTCTTCCTTGGAAATTAATGATGGGGAACATTAAAAAAGACTTTTTTTATTGATATATAATATATGGATGGAAATGTGCACATAAGTGTAGAGCTTGATGAATTTTCACAAATTGAACATACCCATGTAACCAGTACCCAGATCAAGAAACAGTGCATCAGTCATCAATAACACCTTCTACCCATGTCTCCTTCCAGACACTAAAGGTAACTACTTTCTAACTTTTAAAAGCATATACTAATTTTGTCTGGTTTTTTAAACGTTATATAAATGGAGTCATGAAGTTGGTACTTATTTGCTCAGCATTATGTTTGTGAGATTCATTCAGATTTGTGTGTGAAGTCGAAGGTCATTCATTTTCATTGTGTGAATATTCCACAACTATTTTTTTTAAAGTTCATTCCTTTGTCAGTGGATGTTTGGATAGTTTCCAGTTTGGGGCTATTCCGAAAAGAGTGCTGCTGTGAGCATTCTAGCCCGTGACTTTTGGTGGCATGGGCACTATTTTAATGTCAATTTAATGGGTCTTCTGGATGAGAGAATAAGAAATTTTGTACCTGATGACTTTCAGGTAGGAAGACATTGGCTAAACACGTAAAATGAAGAGGGAGGGGTCAAGTGTACCCCACCCTCTTTGTGTCAAGAATTCCTTGAATCAGGTTCCGGGTGTCTCACCCCGCACCCAGAGGCAGAGATGAAGGTATTTTAAATAAGTCTATTTGTTGAAATTATGCATTTGAAAACATCCAATGAGCTTTTTCTAGATGAACATTGCAAGGCTAAAATTATAGTATTGATGTCGTAATGTCTGCATGCCATTGTTGAGATTGGTCAATACAGAATTTTTTAGTTATATTGTTCAAGTATGGCCACAGCTGTGATTGGACAATTCTCAAGTTCTTTACATTAAAGATAAGTCTTTATAAAAAGAGGAAATATCTGGGTCTCCTGCAGTAGTTGATGGCCATCTCTATTTAAGTAGATGCAGTTGAGAATATGTTCACCTATCTGGGCATGCTAGCACCCCATGTACCCCTTCTGAGCAGTCACGTGGACCTTCAAGATGTGGTTTTCTATAATGTTGAAATAGTGAATCATTGGACAATGTTCCACCTTAAGATTAACAAACAACCCCAGATTTCAATTTAATGTTTCCAGAGGACAATTCGAGTTGCCTGTAAATGTTATTCATTTATTCCTTAAAAATTTTCTTTTTATTGCAACATAAAATTTCCCATTTTAATACCTTTCAAGTATACAGTTCAGTGGTGTTAATTACATTCACAATGTTGTGCTCCCATCATCACCATCCATTACCAAAACTTTCCCATCACCTCAAACAGAAACTCTGTTCCAATTAAGCATTCACTCCCCATTCCCCACCCCTGCCCCTGGTAACGTGTATTCTTGTTTCTGGTTCTACAAATTTGCATATTCTAATTATTTCATATCAGTGACATCATACAGTATTTGTCCTTTTGTGTCTGGCTTATTTCCCTCAACATGAGGTCTTCAAGGTTCATCCACGTAAGGCTCTGTGGCCTGGTCCTAGGTGCCCGAGAGCCAATCATTCAAGCAAGGCTTGGAGTTGCTGATGCTAATGGATTAGATGTTCCCCCAGCTGGAGAACACGTTTCCATCCTAACAGCATCCTTGGCTGCACCTGCTATCTTCACCCTACTCAACCCTACTCTCCTCCCATATCTCAGGCAAGGACGTCTCCAACAACCCGTTTCAGAAGCTGAAAATCTGAGGCTTCAGTCCTGCTTCCTCCCAGCTCCTCCATGCAGTCTCCTCAAGTCCTGATAATTCCTCTCCTTTCCATCTCTGTCACCACTGCCCTAGTTCAGCCCTCTTTTTTTTTTTT
>JAQZBX010088591.1:0-12729 GCA_029593785.1 Cabassous unicinctus
GTGCCAGGTATTGAACCAGGAATCTGTATATACAGAAACAGGATTTTAACCTGAGCTTTATCCACTCCACTGGTTAGGCTAGTCTCCTGAAGGCTTCTAAAGAAAGGCTTGTCATCTGCCTCTGCCTGCACTCTTACCTTAGGCCAGTTAGGCTTCCAATGTATTGGCTTTTGCCTTTCCAGACTTCCCACTCTCCTAAGCACCTGTCAGTCTGCCCCCTCACTGACCCACTTCCTCTCTTGCCTAGGGCAGGAGGGTGTGGCAGCCTGCCTAATCACCTCCCCCCTCCCCTCTCCCTGGAGCTGTTTCAGGCCCTGCTGGTGTCTTTTCCTGGTCTGCCTGCCTTATCTCCCCTCCCCCCCTACACCACTCTTTCCCTGAGTTGGATGGGTGCCAGATACCCACACCTGTTTGTGCCAAGGCTCCCCCACCTCAAGAACCTGCTGGGTACCAGGACACTTTCCTGGTTGCCTGGGGGGCAGGGAACTTAACTCACTCTGGGGGTCCGCTGAGCACTGGTCTTTTAGCCAGGTCACTCTTCCCTAGTTTCCCTCGCCCATGAGCTGACTCCCCCCGCGGCCCCTCCCTGGCCCCCCTGGCCAAGTGGGTGTTCCCTCTCTAGCTACCCTCTCCAGTTGCCCCCACAGTCCTGCAGCTCCCTTTCTGTCTGCCTGCCTTCCCGCAGTTTCTGGAGGAAGGTTGCAGCCTGCCGTTCCCTATTCTGCCATCTTGGAGTCCTTCTAACAGGTTTCTTTATACACTGCAGAAGAGAAGTACATTTATGTGAAAACATTAATTGAAAGGTAAGTGAATGTGTTTAGCATATCTGCTTTATACCATTATTTATCTTGTTATGATTTTTGCCTTCCTAACTAGATTACAAGCAACCTCAGAGCAGAGATATTTAATGCTCTGCACACAACAGATTCTCAACTTCTTTATGAAGATAATGGGCTTTTAGAGGTTTGTTGCTTTCTTTACAATATAACTTGGCCCTGAATATATCAAAATGTTTTATCTGAATAGATCTATGTGGCCTATATTGAAGCAACAAAACCAAGGTCTCTTGAAACAATGACGAAATATAAAGTTCACATGGAAAATACATATGCATGGCTCAAATCCTTGCTCATCAGTGAATTGAAAGGGTGACAAAAGTGATTTTCTTTTCAGATGACATGTCCTAAAAATAAGATGGTGGCAATGCTACCACTTTATATTTTGAATAAGTGCAATAGCATGAGCCCAATTTCTGTTTAAATATCCCACATCTACAACTACTTCTTCACAATGGGTCATGGTGGCTTATTAGGACAATCCTAAAGAGATTAACCAGCCTCACCGAACAGTTTTATTTTTGTTTCTGTCATATAGAGATAAAAATACTGTATAATATTTGAGATAAAAAAATAAAGGACAGGCAGCAGATGTGGCTCAAGCAATTAAGCACATGCCTCCCACGTGGAAGGTTCCGGGTTCGGTTTCCAGTGCCTCCTGAAAAATCAAAACAAAGAAACAAACAACAAGCAAAACAAACAAAAAAATCAACTCAGAGAAGCTGATGTGGCTCAGTGGTTGAGTGCCAGCTTCCCACACACGAGGTCCTGGTTCAATCTCCAGTCTCGATACCTCAAAAGAAAAATAAAAAGGCCAAAAACTAAAATGACAGTAATATTATATTTTTAATGTATTTGTTTGTTCTTTGCTATAAACCAAGCATTATCTTGGGGAAGGAAGGAACTTGTGAACATCCATTTTCTGACTAAGCCACACTTGCCTTCACTGCCACTTGTCTTAGCTCTATATAAAACCACCGTACAAGGCTACATATGAGAATTGACCGAAAAATTGGAGGTCATTGAAGGGGAAAACCATATAACAGGTGATGTAATTATATACCAAGTGAGACTGTTCTCATAGGCCAATGAAGAATATGTAAGCCATTTGGAAGTGATTACTTCAAGGACACATCCTAGATCCGAGCCTTGCCAAGGTCTATCCACTTCAGAGAGAGTGCCCTTTCTTCAAACCCTTATGATATAATATCTACTCCACTTCTATAACCTTTAGGAGAATACATAGGAGTTGTTCATACCAAGGTTTGATCCTTCTTCCTATGTTTTCACAACATCTAAGGCAAAATATCTTTCAGCAATATATAACCCAAAGTGTAAATTCTTAATTCTATAATATTTGGAATGGGGGCTGGGGGTGGTAAAAGGTGGTATTTTGGGGGCTATTCAGGGTGGAATTTAGCACTGTAAGTCATGATCCCCCTCAAATTTTCCTAGCCAATATGACTTTTCTATTCCTCTTTATTTCTAGTCATCAGGGACACACACACACATACAGAAACAAACTTCTCATGTCAGTAAACACCAGAGATAGTAAAATATAGATCTCAATGAAAAAGAATATTTTCCCTAAATACAGTATAATGTTCACAGTTCATTCCCACATAGAGTAAAAAGATATATCTCTATATCTAGATATCTATCTATCTATATGTATAAAGGGAGTGTCGTAGACTGCCTTAACCATCTCCCTTTCATTCTGTTATTTTCCCGTTTCTAAATCATGCATAGAAAGCTTCAGGAGCTGCCTTAGTTTGCTGTGACAGATACCATACAATGGGTTGGCTTAAACTACAAGAGTTAATTGGCTCACAGTTTGGAGGCTAGAAGTCCAAAGTCAAGTTCCCTGTAAGGGCATGTTTTCTCCTGGAGTTAGTAGTGTTCTGGTGATGACAGTCCTCTGGCACATGGCGACACTCTTGCTGTCCTCCTATGGCTTTCTCCAACTTCTGGTTTCCCTGACTGCAGTCTGAATTTCCTTTCTTTAGAAAATAAAGCCTCCAGTAAGACAAATTAAGACCCACTCTGATTCAATCTGGTCACATGTAAACTAATCCTATCTTCGAAAGATCGAGTTTACAAATGGGTTCACACCCGCAGGAATGAGGATTAAGACTAAGAACAAGTCCTTTGTGGAGTAAATGATTCAATCCCTAACTGGTGCGTAAAAAATAAAACTTAACACTGCACTTTGATTTCAAGGAGTGGAGCCATTTGTTTTTTGATGGCCACCCACTGGTTAAACTAAGACATGTCCAAACCTTTAAAGTTACCACTTTTCAATAGTTTTAGCAGGATCACATTCAAAAGCAAGGCTTTCCCAAGCTATTATTTTATAAGTAAATGCAAGACAACATGAGGAATAGCTATTCTCCTATTGAAGCAACCCCTGCTGCTGTGTGTATTCTCTCTATGTGTGTTGCATGTGTGTTTGTGTGTATGTGTGTGTGTGTGTATTTAAGGGGAGATTTGCATTTTCAGTTACTGTAACAGCAAGGAATAAAAAATTAAAATATTTTTCAAAAAGTATTGCAAACTAATTTCACTGCACAATAAACAGTGTTGGTTCTATAAAAAAATATATTTCCCATTAACACTTTATTCACCAGTAAGGATAGACTCAAATAGAAAGTTGCATGACAAATATATGAAAGTGCCTCTCCCTTTGTCATATATCATCTCCTCTATGAGTTTATATGTGACCAGGCAGTGTTGGGGAAGAAAAGAAATTAAACATATGTTCTAAGTTGTTGGGAAGTCCCTTCTGGAAGAAAGATCCCTAAACATTGAAAAAAAATTATGAACATAAACATAGCATAAAGTAGTGTAATTGCAATAATAAAACAGTAAGAGAACAATTAGTTTGGATCACTAAAAAGGCTTCTTGGAGAAAAGAAAGTATCATGTAGAATATGAAGTTTTAGGGGGGATATATTTTAGATATAATGAAAGGTAAAGATTTTAAGAGTACAGATTGTCAAAGAAATTCACAGATCTTAAATGGACAATTTGATAAATTTTGGAGTAATGTAACTGTCCCAATCGAAATACAAAACATTTTCATCATCCCATTAAGTTTCTTTTTACCACTTTCTAACCAATTGCCCCACCCCTCACTGTTCTCATCTCCTTCAGGAAACTACTGCTCTGATTTCATTATAGCCTAGATGAAGAGCATGGGATTTTTAATCATCAAACCTGGACTCAAATTTCAGCTTTATACATACATGTGTGACCATGAACAAGTTTCTTAAAGTCTTTGAGCCTTCTTTTTTCCTCCTGCATATTAGGGGCAGTAATATGCCTAAATTAAAGGTAGTTGTGAAGATTAAATTAGGTGAAATATGTAAATTATTAGTAGAGTATTTGGTGGACACATACTACTTAGGTAATGAGTAAAACCTTCCTTTAAGAAGAATTTAAAAGAAAGGTTTATAACAGATAATACAAAGTGTGAGAAGTGTGTCCTTGTGAGCATATGCTTGGGGCATAAAGGGGGGAGTGGGGGACATGCTGGAGCATTAGCATCTCATTATAACCAGAGATGATGTAATGTATTTATGACATTGTTATGAAGGTTTTGCATAATTGAACTCATTTAATTCGCCTAACACTATGCAATCATTACTATTTTTGTTCTCTCCATTTTATCAACAGAGAAACTGAGGCACAGAAATGTTAGGCATACTGCCCAAGGTCACAAGTCTAGCAAGAGACTGAACTACCATTTGAATATTCAGACAATCTGGTTCTAGAACGTGTGTTAATGAGCTTTCAAATCACTATGCAATATTTTTTTCAATTAACAATAATTATCCAAAAGGGTAAGAAAGCTGCTTTCCTTTTAAGAATATTTATATAAATATGCTAACTCTAGCTTTTGTTGCTAGTGTAATGCTATTAATTTACCTATATTAGCTTTTCTGTAACACTTGTGGGTGCCTTGGCCAGTAGATTAAGATGAATTTCACAATTAATTAGAGCCACTAACTGTCACCAATTAAGATGTTCCCTTAGGATATGAACATCTCTCCATTGGGATTTTGAGCACTTTGATTGGTTACTGAAAAATCTAAGAAATTAATTGCTCCTAATTCATTCAACACACTATGTGATTTGCTTGCAAATCTCAAGTTATTTATACTCAGCTTCAATTTCTCATAAATTAATACTTTTCTCCCTGATATTCTGCCAGTTTGTGATTCAGAGAATGGATATTTTTAAATCCTAAAATTTGTAAGCTAATATGTATCCTAAAAGTCACTTTGTTTGCTCTGTCCCATTAGTCAGAGATCTATTATCTAATATTTTTCCCAACAGAAAGACACCCTTATCACTGGTAATAAACTTCATAAGAGCAATACCTTTCTTAACAATGATTTGCATCTTATAAATTGCTTACAGAGATATTATCTAATTCTGTCTACATGAAAAACTTGTAGGTAAATAGAACCAATATTTTTATTTCCTGGCAAGGACTGAATCATTTCCCCCACAAAAGACATTCATGTTTCTGTGGGTATGATCCCATTTGTAATAGGACCTTTGAAGATATTATTAGCTAAGGTGAGGCCCAAATGAGTCAGAGTGGGCCTTAGTCTGTATGACTACAGGCCTAGAGGAAATTCAGATGTAGTCAATCAGAAGAAGTAGAAACAGAAATCACAAGAAACCAGAGAGGAGAGCGATCTCCATGTGTTGGAAGACTGCCATCACCAGAACACTACTGATTGGGCAAGAAAACACGGTTTTACCAACATCCTGATTTTCAACTTCCAGCTTTTTAAACCATGAGTCAATGAATTCTAGCTGTTTAAGACAACCCACTGTGTGGTATTTGTCATAGCAGCCCTGCCAAACTAAGATACTGTCTTCAGATATGTGATCAAGAATTAATGGTTAAATGATTTATCCATAAGTCACCATATATAGTGACAAGCTAAAACCAAAGCTGGGGTCTTGTGATTCTGAATCTGACAGGCTTTCTACTCTCCCAAGCTTCATGTAGAAAGGAAGGAGTCAGACTTCCTTCTAAGCCTTTTTTCATGTAAAATATAATTGTGCTCTGTTGGCACTTAACAAGTGTTTAATAAGTAATGTACCACTGTAATAAATTTTTGTATGTATCACTATATAATTTAATGCTATAATAGCTTGTCCTGTGTGGATTGATAGTTATGGACTGTGATTGGATAGATATTGGGGGAGCATACATGCCCCTCAAATGTTCATATTTGAAATACTGTCATCATCAATGTAATCAGTTAGGTTTTGTATTGTTCCCCAATACAGTAAAAGTGTTCCAAAAGAACAACAGAAACTTGGAGAAATATATCTGTCAAGGTAGGGTCCTGGCAAAAACAGATGACACACTAAATTTGAGTAATTTGTCCACTTACACTCTGAAGTATGTCCTATCATTACCATTGCCACCCATTTTTCAGTTGAGGAAACTGGGACCAAGATGACTTAATTTATCTACAATTAGTTAAGTAATTTTCCCCACAATACATAGCTTAGCTGGAATTGGTTTCCCAAATAATCCAACACTTGGGTCAGTGGCATGTTGGTAAACTGGATTTCTTAAAAACAAAACAAATACAGTTAAGTTGCAGTGCTTTCCAATTTCTGTGGTGTAGATTTCCCTCTATGGCAGATCAAGCAGCCAATGGTTGAATTATAAAGTAGCTTGCAAAATTCCTTAATATTTAATAATTGACTCTTATGACCAGTATGATCTAGCTTTGATGCACCACTGCCTAGGACCTTCCTCTTAAGTAGTACATGCCATTGCTATTTAAAGAAGTAGAGATCACAGTTTTTATCTTCAAGATACTCAGTCTTTCATGTAATAAAATTCTAATGATTTGTTAAATATTAAAAAAGATGTGTGTATTGAATGCCATTTTTTTGGTCTGTAATTCATTGGAAAATAGCCATATTAAGCACGAAGGATTCAATCCAATGGACATACCCATGGTTATTAGATTCTACACTGGATTGAATTATGTACCCCAGTTTAGACATGTTTTTGGTCTTGATCTACATTGCTTTGGGTGTGAGCCCATTATGGATAGGCTGTCTTGAAGATGTTAATTGTTATTTCATTTGGAGTGAATGAGAGTGGGCCTTAATCTGGATTACTGGAGTCCTTTATAAGCAGAGGAAATTCAGACATAAGGAGAGAAAACCACAGGGAGGAGCTGGAAACAGGAAGCCAGAAGCCAGTAGCTGGAAGCCAGTGGAATACAGAAGAGAAGGGAGAGGACATCATCATGTGACTGAGAAAGAGAAAGAATTCCCAAGGATGGCCCCAGCTAGGACCAGAATATCACTTTCTTCAGAAGACAGCATTGCCTTTCTGATGCCTTGATTTTAGAATTCTTCTTCCCTAAAAACTGTGAGCAAATAAAATCTCATTGTTTAAGCCAAAACCAGTTTGTAGTATATGTGCCAGCAGCCTTGAGAAATTAGTACAGATTCCAAAGGCAACTTTTTTTCTAGCTTTTCTTGTCTCACTATCCCTACTCTATTTTAGTCTATAAGTCTGGTATATGAGTTCCCCTTGATTTTCTTGGTCAAACTCTATTGATGAATTTGGCTTAGCACCCCTGGCTTTATGTCCCTGACTATGTCATTTGCTTCTGGTTTTGTCTGCTTCATCCAAATTTAGAAGCTGATTTCCAATTTTAATCCTCATTTCTTACTTGTTTATCTGAACAACACAACTGTGTGGGTAGTGTTAGATGATGTTTCCTTACCATATTTAGTGTCAAAATGGTTGCCTAGATTATGAAATGAGTTTAAATGTATCATTATAGGTGTGTAGATTTTTTTCAAAAGAAAGCATAGTGAAATAATTAGAAAATTGAAAAAAAACAAAACACAAGATAGAAATAAAGTGGACTGATGGAAATTTGGGAGAAGTTGACTGATCCATAATAGACATGGGGAAAAGCAGTTCTAGGAAAGGGTGGGTCAACAGGGAAGCCAAGGGCCAAATGTCCAGCAAGAGGAAGAGAGGGATGTGAGAACTGAATTCACAGCAGAGGACCTAGCATCAATAACCCGGGTCTACAATTTTTCTTTTGGGCAATTTCCCTTCCAGTTCCAGTGCACTTTTACCAGGCTCTGAGACTGAACATACTCTGATAGCAGGCATTTAGGAAAAAAATAAATCAATTTTTAAGCCCCTATTTGAAGTTTGTACACTTCAGCATGCCAGCTATCAGATATTATCTATTGAGTACATGTAAATTATGCATTTGGGGTGTAGAATGAAGGATAGCTGTGGTCCCAATCTCAGTGGATTCCCACTCTAATGAAGGCACTGCAGTAGAAACCTTGGATTATAAGTATAGAAACACCAAACGGAATGTATGGGCCAGAGATTGTCTTGCTTGAGTAGAGAAGGGGCTAGATGAATTTGTTGAACTCTTCCAAAGGAGATGGTCCATGAGTTGTAATTTAAAGAAAAAACAATGATATGAAATGGTGGGTAGGAGGAAGCAGACATGTCAGTGGTGACATTCCTGATTCTTTTGGTTGTAGCAGCTAAGGACTGATTTGTCTTTGACCATGAACTTTTAAAGCTTTGAAATGGGATTGGGACTAGGGATGGAATCTTACTAATTGCACTGGCTTTGCAATAGAAAAATTTGTAACATCTTGGTAATAGGATCACAGTAGTGAAATTCATGAGTAGAATTCAGAGTCAACAAGCTGACTCCAATGTTAGTAATCATACCATAAAAGGACCCATATGTTCTTATTGGGGTCAATTAATTACCATTGGTCTCCATGTCCTTATTCACTTAATAATGTAACACCTAACATTAAAAGATTGCAATATTATATTTCTATTTGATTAGGAAAAGTATATAATCAAAGAGTGGTGAACTTAAGCATAACCTAAGGAAAGAGCAGTTCATAGTTCCTGAAAAATGCATAGCAACATATCGAATACATCCTACATAATTTTTCTTCATATATTTTCACCTTCTAAACCCATACTCTTGATTTATGATCATTGAGAAGACTCTCAGATGAAATGTTTTGGCGAAAATAATTTTTTCTTATACATTTTTAAAAATAAAGACTTTTTGATGATTTCTTTACATATATATCTTATCGCAATATACACACACACTCACATAACTTCCCCCTATGCTTCATGTGTATTTTAAATACAGTCAAACCATAGGAGTGAACTATTCTTCAAAGAGAAAAGATTTGAAATTCCAAGAATGCCTTTATAGAACAAAGATTTTTTAAAATATAACTTCAATATATCATGTTACTTTCCTACAATTACAATGTATGTAATTTCATACATTAATGAGTTTTTACTGGGATGTCCTTTACCTTGTATAAACATTGCATAACTCTATTAGACAGCAACCAATTTCTATAAGGAAAAATAAAAAGCAGTTTAGAACAAAGTATTTTTAAAATTGTGGACACTGTTTTAAAAAGAAAGGCATGATGAAATATTTTTATTTCCTTTTGTTTTCAATTTTTATCACTGACTCTACTATGATTTGATTAAATGAAACTATGAAATAAGAATAAAGTAACCAGAGCTTCACTTCAAAGTATTAGTAAGTAGGAAATCCCCATCAGATGTGAAACAAAAAGTGCCTAGTAGTAGCATAATCAATCATGAATATGTTACTTAAGTTTAAAGATGGATGAATCCAAAGGGAAAAACAGCAGTAAATTTAAAAAGAAGAAAGAAAGAGAGAGAGAGAGAAAGAAAGAGAGGAAAAGAAAAAGAAAGAAACTTTACCTTAGTCATAGATTCTGCTGAACTGAGTGATGTGAATAAAACTGAATTATGAACTATTTACTCAATCTTTGGTTTCCTCATGCCAAGTTTAGATTTTTGCCCTCTCTATTGTGGTCGTAAATTTTGTTTTCTTTTTTTATATATACAACCAAAATCAACTTCTCCTACCCTTGTGAAAACCACATTAAGACAGTTCAGATAATTTGTTTTCTTGGACTAAAAAAGAACATTAGTAGAATTCAACTGGCCCACTACTCCCCCAAAGCATTCTGCTCCCCCAGTGGGGTCTATGATAAATAGATTTTGTGAGATTAGTGTCCCCATTTCTTCATATCTCTTCCTTTTCCATATTTCTCAGTAATTTTCAAAAACAAATTTGATTCTTTCCTTTGATCCCAAGAGGGCACTAGTTACACATAATCTTGGCTATTTGCCCTTCCATATTTGTCACCTAGCCAAGCTTAATGGGCCTAGAGTAGAGAATCTTGTCATATTGTTTGAAGTCTCTATGATACTAATAGTTCAATTACTGTTAACATTTATTGAATGTTCTTCCTGTACTATCTCACTTAATTTTACCACAACTCTATGAGGTATGTTAATATTATCATCCTTATTCTGTGTATAAAGAAGAGGCAAAGATAAGTTCTTTAAGATGATTAAGCCATTTAAAAGAATTTGATATATTAGACTTATGATTTCAATTATGTTTAAGAATGTTCTTTAAGAAAAAATACTATTTAAATCTTTTGGAAAATTTGAGTACTACAAGTTTTTATTTATTAGCTGCATATGGTATATGTAAATATTTAAAGACTTATTGATTGAAGTTGGAAGGCATCATCACTGTTAATGGGCTTATAAAATTAATAAATTGAGCATTAAACAGTAATGACAAAAAGAAATCCATAATGTATTAAGGGTGATATGATAATATCTTATAAATTCAAGATATAAATAACTTATAACCCAGCCATTAGTTTTCTAGTTTTATTTTTACAAATGCTTCCTGGAATTTTGAGTGAGAATATGCTGTATATGTAGATTATTAAGAGTGCATTTGCTGTTGGTTCTTTGTGGTACCCATAATCAAATTTATAACCTTTCCTACGATGTTTTTTGTTTTTGTTTTTGTTTTTGTTTTTTAACTATGAGTGGATTTTAAGCTTTATCAAGTACTTTTTCTGCATCTTTTGAGATGACATAATTTGTTTTTTTTCCATTATTCTCTTAATGTAATGAATCATGCTGATATAAATTTTGAATGCTAAACTAACTTTATATTGTTTGAATAAACCCAATTTTGTTTGAATATATTCACTTGGGGTGTGCATGCACATGTGTATGCACACACACACACACAAACCCCACTTGTGTTTTGACAAGTTTTGTCTAGGATTTTGCATCTGTAATCATGATAAAGATTTTATTGTAATTTTCCTTTTTGTAATGTTACTTTCAGATTCTGGGATAAAGGTTGTATTGGCCTTGTAAAAGGACTGCAAAAGAGTTACTTAAGATTTGTGTTTTTTCTACCTTAATAGAATTCAGAGGTAAATCCATCTGGGTCTGAAGATTTCCTTGTGGAAAAGTTTTTTGTTAGAATAAATTTTAAAAATAGACATGATAGTGTTCAAGTTTTTTTAGTTCTTTTCATATTTTGGTATAATTGATTTTTAAGGGATTTGTTGCTTTCACCCAAATTTTCACATTAATTGGCATAAAGATGTTTTAAATATCCTCTTATTTCTAAAAATGTATAATAAGTTATGTGTATCTTTTTATTTTTGAGGTTGGAAGTTTGTTCTCTTTTTCTTTCTCTTTGGTTATTCCCTTGATCAGTTTTGTTAATACATATAATTCATCTTTTCAAATAACTGTTTTAGTTTGCTAAATGCTGCTGGGAACAATATACCAGAAATGGGTTGGCTTTTACCATAGGAATTCATTAGGTTAAATGTTTACAGTTCTCAGTCTGTGAAAGTGTCCAAATCAAGCCATCATCAAGAGATCCTTTTCCCTGGGCTGCAACTGTAAGCAATCAGGCACATGGCAGGGCACAATGGTGGCACTGGCTCATCTCTATGTTCTCCTCCAGGCCTCATAGCTTTCAGCTTCTGGTTAAAGTGGCTTTGTCTCAGCTTCTGGTTCCCAGGGCCTTCTCTCTCAGCTTATGGGTTCCTCTCTGTCTCTGTGGCCTTTCTTCTGTCTGTGGCTTTTTATTCCTCCATTTATAAAGGATTCTAGTAAAAGGATTAAGACCAACCCTGGGTCACACAGTCTAGCAAAGGCTCTGAACTGATAATTTAATCAAAAGGTCCAACCAACAATAAGTTTACATGTACAGGAATGGATTAGCTTTCAGAACAAGATTTTCTGGAGTCCACAAAAGCTTCAAACTGCCACACTAATCTTTATATTTGTTTTCTCTGTTTTACATTTTTGCATTTAATTAATTTCTGCTTCCATGTTTGTTATTATTTCCTCCTTTTGCTTTCTTTGGGTTTAACTTTCTATTCTTTTCCTACTTTCCTGGGATGGATACTTAAAACATTGACTTTTCATCATTTCGTCTTTCCTACGCGTTTAATTCTCTAAGTTTTAATCACTGTTTTACCTATATCCCTTATGGTTTGTACATACGATTTTCATTATAATTCAGTTCAAAATGCTTTTTGACATTTATTTTTATTTCTACTTTGACCCATGGTTATTTACAAGTATATTGTTTAATGTCCAAAAATTGTAGATATTTTCTATTTACCTTTCTTTTATTACCCCAGCATATGGTCAATTTGGGTAAATATTACATATGAAATTGAAAGAGTTGGATTATTTTGTTAATTGGATGTAGTATTCTATATATGTTAATGACACTCATTTTGTTAATTTTGATCATCAGATCTATAACCTTATTGATATTTTTTCCTAAATGGTCTACCAGCAATTGAGGGATGCATGTTAAAATGTTCAACCATGATTATGGACCACTATGGATTTGTTTATTCCTCTTTTGTTTCTGACAAATTTTACTTAATATATTTTAATACTATGTTATAAGTTGCATAAATATATAACTTTTTATGT
>JAQZBX010088592.1:0-12729 GCA_029593785.1 Cabassous unicinctus
CTATTGAGGGAGATGGATGGACATGTCCAGCAAGCACAGCACACCCCAAACAGTATAAATCCCAACAGGCCTACTCGAAGATAGATATTTGCCAAAATGTCCAATGCTCAAGACAAAGAGAAAATACTCAAGGCAGCAAGAGAAAAGAGAACCATCACAAATAAGGGAAGCTCAATAAGATTAATTGCTGATTTCTCATCTGAAACCATGGAGGCAAGAACACAGTAGTATGACATAGTAAGGTACTCAAAGAAAAAACTTCCAGCCATGAATTCTCTATCCAGCAAAGCTAGCATTTAAAAATGATGGAGAGCTCAAAATATTCACAGTTAAACATCAATTAAGAGAGTATGCCAATAAGAATCCTGTACTTCAAGAAATACTAATGGAAGTTCTACAAGTTGAAAGGAAGAAACTGGAGAGAGAGAGATGGAGGAGAGTATAAGAACAACTAAAAAGACTAAAATAAAAACAACATATAACATACATGCCACAAAGAAAATATGGCTCATGTAAGAAATTCCTTGAAAGTAATGACACTGAATGTTAATTGATTAAACTAACCAGTCAAGAGACCCAGATTGGCAGAATGGATTAGGAAATATGACCCATCTATATGTTGTCTACAAAAAACCCACCTTAGACCCAGGGATTCAAGGAGGCTGAAAATGAATGGCTGGAAAATAATTTTACAAGCAAACAACAAACAAAAAAGGCAGGAGTAACTATACTAATATTGGCCAAAATAGACTTTAAATGCAAAACTATTGTAAGAGACAAAGATGGACACTATATACTAGTAAAAGTGGTAATCTTTCAAGAAGAAAGAACAGTCATAAACATTTATGCACCTAATCAGGGCACTTAAAAATACATGAGGCAAACACTGGAAAGACTATGTGGAGACATAAAAGCCTCTACAATTATATTGGGGGACTTTAATGCACCATTATCACCATTAGACAGAACATCTCAACAGACAATCAATAAAAAAGCAAAGACTCTGAATAATACATTAGAAAATCTGGACCTAATAGATATTTACAGAACACTACACCCAAATACAGTGGGACATACATTCTTCTCTAGTGCACATGGATTATACTTCAAGATAGATCACATGCTATGCCACAGAACAACTCTGAATGAATTCAGAAAATTTGAGATTATACAAAGTAATTTCACTGAGAACAATGGAATGAAATTGGTAATCACTAAGGGCCAGAGAACCAGATTAGCCACAAAGATATGGAAGTTAAACAACACACTCTTAGACAAACAGTGGGTCAAGGAGGAAATCTCAAAAGAAATCACTAACTACCTTGAAACGAATGAAAATGACAACACTACATATCAAAACCTATGGGATGTAGCCAAAGCTGTACTGAGAGGGAAATTCATAGCCATAAATGCATATACCAAAAAAGAAGAAAGAGCTAAAATTGAAGACCTAACTGCATACCTGGAGGAATTGGAAAAACAACAACAAACTAATCCCAAAGGAAGTAGAAAGAAGGAAATAAAACATTAAAGCAGAACTAAATGAAATAGAAAATAAGAAAGCACTAGAAAAAATAAAGGAAACCAAAAGCTGGTTCTTTGAGAAGATCAATAAAATTGAAAAACCCTTAGCCAGACTAACAACAAAAAAAGAAAGAGCAGAAGCAAATACACAAAATAAGAATTGAGGAAGTGAATGTCACCACTGACCCCACAGAAATAAAGAGTATCATGAGTGGATGTTTTGAAAAATCATATGCCAACAAAAATGATAATTTAGAGGAAATAGAAAAATTCCTAGAAACCCACAAGCACCCTACATTGACAAGAGAAGACTGATGAAATATAAAGTCCAATTACAAGAAAAGAGATAGAAGTAGTCATCACTCTATCCCATCATTCTATCCCATCATTCTATCCAATCATTGGGAACATTAGTCATCTTCTTCCCAACTAAGAAAAGCCCAGGACCAGATGGCTTCACAGGACTCCCATCTTTGGGAATACCAATTTGTTCAGAAATAGACAAGTGTGAGTCTTTTAAGAGCAAGGGCAGTTCCCAATAAGGGATGACAAACCATTGTGTCAAGACCTCTTGCTGCATGTAACTATCAATCTTGTCATCCGATGAATCAAGCCAGGGGGTCACTGTGGGCCCTGAGGGGATGGTGTAGGAGGAATAGAATAGATAAAACAGGGAAATTTGGTGGTCAGTGGAAATGTTCTTCATTACCATACAGTGATGCACATAGGACATGGTAAATATCATCAAAATTTATAAAAGTGTATGGTCTAAAATGTAAACCATAGTGTAAGCCATTGACAATGTTTAGTAGCTATGCTTTACTATTTGTTATAACAATGCTGTCATCCACATATAAGAAGGTATTAATATTGGGGCAGGTAGAAAGGGGGAGGATGTTCAGTATATGAGAGTCTCCTATATTCTGTGTGTGACTTTGTTGTGACCTAAAACTTCTTTGAAAACAAAATGAAAAATAGTGAGACACTGGGGAATAAGAGGGAGAAGGTGCCACAATACATACTGAACATGAGATATTGCAGTGATGAAAGGCAAAAGGTCAAAAGAAAAATTTTTTTATACTTTTCATTTTTTTAGTATCCCAATTATTTAATTTTTTTCTTTTTTTAAATTTTTATGTATTTTATCACTTACATTTAAACTTATCATTATTATTTCATTTTCCTATTAATTGTATTCAGCCTTGAAGAAGCTTTGCATCAGAGAAGGGTTAAAACTGGGGTGGGGGAGGATCGTTGGTGTGGGGTGTCAGGAATGAGGGATGCATGGGAGGAAGCTCACCTTAGCATAAATATAAGGCATATAAAAATGTTCAAATATTCATGCAGCATTGTCACAGTGGGAGGAGAATCACACAATAATTGAAAGAATACTGAATTCCCATCCTGTAGAGCTCTGCCACATAATCTAAGGGAGGAGCAACAGTCCCCCAAGTGCAGGGGCAGTGACTGGGGAAGGAGGATGATTCACTGATGGGCCCTTGATATTGATGACAAGCCTTATGAGTCTTTGCTCTTGAAATTGAAACTTAGCCTGTTGTTATGGGGTGCCTGGGGGTTGCCTCCTGAGAGCCTCCTTGTTGCTCAAGTGTGGCCTCTCTCTAAGCCAAACTCAGCATATAGGACATGATTGTTGCTGGTAAGCCTCTCTGGCACTGAGGGATTCCCACCAAGCACCAACTGGTGATGCAAATGGAAAATGACCTTGAATAAAAAGGGGAAAAGGTAAAGACAAATGAGTTTATATGGCTAAGAGACTTCAAAATGTGTCAGGAGGTCATCCTAGAGGTAACGCTTATGCACATCTCCATGTGATCTCATTGAATTCCAAAGTGGATATCACCCCAAATAGTGGGGCTCCTGAGGGGTCTGGAGACACCCAAGTCCTATGTCAGGGGAGATAGTTCTGGAGTTTGGTGCCTTGCCAGTGGGCCCTACTTTGGAGTTTGTGCTTGACAGAGCTGGACTCAACTATGTCTTCCCTACACATGGCTCATATGTCCTTTCTATTCAAACCTATATTTGGTGCTGGAGTTTGTAGGTTTACATCCAGAGATGTGAGTCTTTGAGCTGTCCGTCTCCCGGCTAGGATTGGAACCTTGGTGGAGCAGCAACTCCTACTCTACAGCTTATTGGACTCACCAAGGACAACTGGTGGGGAGATGATGATGGACAATGGCCATCCCAGGGAATGGCGAGAGTCTGCAGCTGCAGGAAGGATAATCCCATCCATCTTCCCCATGGGATATAAGCCCCCTCTCAATTGGAGGTGTAGTGAACATCACCATCCCAGACTCCTCAGGATGGGGGGAAGAGCTATGGACTAGAGTGGACTTACTTGTATTCTACTGTAGATATATCATGATTCAAGCAAAGGAAGAAAGTACAACATTGGTGTGGAGCCAGTGGCCACTGGAGGCTCTGGGGGGCAGGGAGAGTGAAAAGCAGTTGTAATACAGGGGCTTTTTCTGGACTTGGGAATTGTCCTGAGTGACATTGCAACAACAGATATAGGCCATTTTGTACCATAATATAACATGCAGAACTGTGTGAGAGAGAGTGTGTTCTACAATGTGAACTATAGTCAATGCATAAAGGTAAAGCCCCAGGATTGTGTTTATCAATTGCAATTAATGTGCCACACTAATGAAGGATGTTTAAGTAGGAGGTTGTGGGAGGTGTGGGAGTTGGGGCATAGGGGAATCCCTATTTTTTTGTGTAAGATTTATGTAAATCTAAGTATCTTAAAAAAAGTTTTTTAAATGAATCAGAGTTCATAGATGTTATATATCTGTAAAGGGGAAATTCTAGGAAATATAATTTATAGTTTAAAAAAGAAATGTCTGGGCCAGAATGAATGCTAAGCACTAAAATACTCACTACTAACCTGACAGCCCACAGAGAAGAAAGAAGAAAAATTTGAAAAATCTAAGGAGGTTTTGTGAAAGAATTTGGGACAGCAGGAAAGAAATCCCAAAGCCTGAAAAATTCAGAAGTTTATGTAAACCTTGCCTTGCCAAGAAACACAGGTCTTGTAGGCAAAGTGTTTTAAGAGGTTATGATGGTGCAGAAAAGAAAATGAAAGCTTAACAAATAAAATCTAATTATAGGAGAATTGTCTTTGTATATTTCCCAAATTAGGAACAAGAATTGAATAATGTAGTAATTATTTTCCCCTATACATAGCAAACATGTTTCATTACAAACTTTTGGCAACAAAATATGACTAAAGAATTTAGTTTGTAATACATGAACAATAGAAGCAGACTATCCTCATGAAGCTAAACTCTAGAAGTATTTCTCAACTTACTTTCCTACATGTGAGCAAATTTCTGCATTCAAATAATATAAGTACCTTTAACCCAAAGTTATATCATGTGTGTAGAAGGACAATGCTGTGATAAATCCATGTGACTGGAAATTTTTGTGGCTAATGAGATGTTTGGCAGTAAATTAATTTGTGAATCCCTGAAATAAAGTCTCCCATTTCATCTGAAAGGCATTCCATGCAGTAGAAGGTGAGGAAATGCATCAACTTTTAACATGAAAAGAATCCGAAGAAGAATAAAAAATTAGAAGATTTATTTGAACTTTTAATAAAAAGAAGGTTTTACCTTTGTGCTTTTTTCCCCTGAGTACTTGGTAAAGGAATTTCATAATTGAATGTGTCTCTCCTATGAGTTTAATTGGAATTTTTGCAAGGCATGGAATCTTATTGTATAAATAGATCAGAGTAATTTATCTGTATTTTATGGTTGTGAAATATGAAAGGTTTGAATAAATGCTGAGTAAAAGTTCACCCTTTTTTTCACTGATAGGTTGAAGCTTCTAGAGGTGAGACAATCATTTTCATGTAAAAATGAAAAAAAAGCCAACCAGTTCTCCGAAAAAGATATTAGGGTAGCAGTAGAAAAAAGGGAGAGCAGCCAAATGATCAGGGAAAAGGACATTTGATTAATTGTCTTCTGTTTTAGTGAGGAGGAGTTACAACACAATAATAACTTTGACAATTTAACTTTGACTTATTCTTTCTTCTCTAGAAGGAAAAGTGTAATGCCTGATTTGGTTTTTGTTGTTTTTTAAAAATATATTTTTATTAGAGAAGTTGTGAACTTAAAAAATCATCATGCACATGTGTGGAATTCCCATACAACACCTTTCCATGGGCACACCACATTGGTGTGGAATATTTGCTACAGCTGATGAGATAACACCATCAGAATATTAACACCAACTGTGGACCACAGTGTACATTTAGTTTATCTCTTACATAGCCCCTCACTATTAACACAGTACATCTTTGGAATTGATGCAAGAATATTACAATATTGTTGTTAACTATAGTCTATATGTTACATTAATTTTATTTTTCCCATGATTCTCCACATACTTAGCACCTTGCAATAGTGATGTACATTTGTTCTAGTTCACATGAGAACATTCCTGTGTTTGTGTATTAACCAGAATTTTCATCCATCTCTGGGCTCACTATGTTATTCAGTCCCTAGATTATTCCCTATTTTTCTTTCAATTGATGTTTGCATCCCTAGACTACCCTTTTCTGCGAATATCCCATTTATAAACCAGCTGCATTAGTTCTACTCACTGTAGTATGTTACCATCTCCTCTATCCATTTCCAAACTTTTACAGTCAAATTAATTAAAATTTCCACATATATTAAACATCAGTGCACCTTCTCAGCCTTCCTTTTATCTTGTAACAACTTATATCTAGGTTTTAACTCCATGTGTTTATTCTTCATATTTAGTATGTACTAGTGAGACCATGCACTATTTGTCCTTTTGTGTCTGGCTTATTTCCCTTAACATAATGTCTTTCAATTTATTGGTATTCTTGGGTCTAAGGGGAGACTCTTCTTGACAGTATATAGGTGGGTCATATTTTCTTATCCATTCTACAGGTCTGTGTCTTTTGATTCCCTAGTTTAATCCTTTAAAATTCATTGTTTTACTGTAAAGGTAGTTCTTCACCCATTTTGACCTTTGGATATTATCTCTCTTATTTTATTTTCATCACTCTTTTTACAGTTTTAGTTACTTTTACTGATATAATCATTTCTAGATTCTCTTCCAAGCATCTCTCTCCTGCCTTTTCTTTTCATGCTTTAGCATTCCCTTTAGTATTTACCACAAAGCCAGTCTTTCTGTTTCAAAATCACTCAGTTTTTATCTGTGAATATTCTAAACACACCCAATTTTTTTTAACAAATCAATTTTATTGATACTTATAAATAAAGCATAAATGCATCCAAAGTGTACAATCAATGGTATTTGGTGTAATCACACATTTGTTCATCCATCACTTCAGTCATTCTTAGTGCACTTTCATTATTCCAAGAATAATAATACCATAATAATAATAATAAAACAAAACTCATCATCCCTCAATCTCTCTATGCTTCCCATGCCAAAGACAATCTTGCTGGATGTAAGATTCTTGGCTGGCAGTTTTTCTCTTGCAGTATCTTAAATGTGTCATACCACTGCCCTCTGGCCTCCATGTTTTCTGATAAGAAATCAGCACAATCTTATTGGAACATCCTTATATGTGATGAACTATTTTCTCTTGCTGCTCTCAGAATTCTTTTTTTTTTTAAGATTTATTTATTTTATTTTATTTATCCCCCCCTTGCTGCTTCTGCTGCTTTGTCCATTCGCTGTGTGTCTTCTCTGTGTCTATCTCCCCCTTGCTGTGAGGTCTTGCTGCATCAGCCCACGGCCTGCACGAGCCGGCCTGCCCTCACAAGGAGGTGCCGGGAAGCGAACCCGGGGCCTCTCATATGGTAAATGGGTGCCCTATCCATTGCGCCACACCCACTTCCTGCCGTGAGGTTGCTGCATCAGCCCACCGCACCGCTCAGGCCGGCGTGCCCTCACAAGGAGGCCTTGGGAGGTGAACCCGGGCCTCCCATATGGTAAACAGGGGCTCTATCCACTGAGCCATGGCCGCTTCCCTCAGAATTCTTTGTCTTTGGAATTTGACATTCTGATTGGTACATGTCTCAGAGTAGATCTATCTGAAATTTTTCAGATGGGAGTATGTTGTGCATCTTGTACACATATATCTATGTACCTCAATAAGATTGGGAAATTTTCTAACAATATTTCTTCTAATATTCCTTCTGCCCCATTTCCCTTCTCTTCTTCTTGGACACTCATGACACATAAGTTTGCACATCTCTTGCTGTCATTTTGTTCCCTGAGACCTGTTCATTTTTTTTCCCCATTCTTTATTTGTTTTTTATTGTTGTTGTTCACTTTCAGAGGCCATGTCATTGAGCTCAGTGATACTACTTTCTGCCTCTTCAAATTGGCTTTATATGCCTCCAGTGTATTTTAAATTTCATTTACTGTGCCTTTCATTTCCACAAGTTCTGCTATTTTTCTATGCATGCTTTCTAATTTTTTTGTGATCACCTAGTGTCTTCTTAATATCCTTAATCTCTTTAGCCATCTCATTGAATTTATTCAGATTTGCTTGAACATCTATGATTATTTGTTTCAACCCCTTTATGTCATCTGGAAGCTTACCTTATTCCTTTGACTGGACCATATCTTCCTCTTTCTTGATATGGATTGTAATATCTTGTTGGTGTCTTGGTATCTGGCTTACTATGTGAATTTATTCTGGGTGCTGTTTTCTCTTTCATTTATGACTTTCTTGCCATTTCATCCTTGCTGGTTGTGTAGTAGGAGGTGAAGGTGTAGCTGATATTGTAAGCTTTGGAGCCTGATGCTTCCTGCATTGCTCCAGGAATCTTCTCCCAACTTTCTCCTCTGCCAAGGGTAGGGATGGAGCCATGACCATATTTAGTAATTGAATCCATGCAGGCAAAAACCATATTAGTTGTCTAAAGAGACTGATAAAGTCTCACAACTATTCCTCCCTTACCTGTGATGGAGATGGAACAAAGGTGTGGGCAGCAAACTAAGCCATGTGGGTCAAAACTGACTGGGGTTGCCCAGATAGACAAACATAGCACTGCCCCCTTCCTCCCCTGCCAAGGGTGGTGGTGGATCCACTGGAGTGTCCAAAAATCTAATTTGTGTGGGACTAAATTATCTGCAGTTGCCCTGAGAGGCTGAGGGAAAACTGTCTTTTCTGCTCTCTATGGGGTAGGAATGGAACCACAGGCTCCCAACAGTCCAGTCCATACAGGCCAAGAGTGCCTGCAGTTGCCCAGAGAGGCTGCGGATACACCAGGCCCCTCCTATCCTATTGGGTGGTGGGGGTGGATCCACAGAAACCTGACAGTCCAGTCCATGCAGGATGAAATTGCCTGCCATTGCCCAGAAAGGCTAAAGGAGCACCGCTCCCCTCTTATCTTATTGGGGGGTGTGGATGGAACCACAGGTGTCTGACTATTCAGTTTGTGTGGGCTAAAAGCACCTGCAGTTGCCCGAGAATCTGGGAAGATACCATCCCCCTCTAGTCTTATAGGCATTGGGTATGTAACCTCAGACACCCAACAGTCCAGTTCATGCAGACCAAAAGCACCTGCAGTTTCCAGAGAAGCTGAGGAAATATCAGCTCCTGTTATCTTATGGGGGCCTGGATTTGAGTCCCAAGTTGTCATCAAACCAGCCTTATGAGCCAAAAGACCCTGCAGTTACTCAGAGAGGCTGAGAGAAAAAATCTCCACTCCTATCCTATTGAAAGGATATGGATAGAGCTACAGGTAGCTTGTATCCAATCTGTGCATGTTGAAAATGCCTGCAGTTGCCCAGAGGGACTGAAGAAACACCAGCCCCCTCCTATCTTGGGGCAGGCAGGGGATGGATTTAAAGGCACTCAAAAAAAAAAAACAGTCTGTGCAGGCTGAAATCACCTGCAGTTGTCCAGAGAAATCAAGGAATCACAGTTCCATGCCTATCTTACTGGGAAGTGGGAATGGAGTCCCAGGTGTCCAACTATCTAATCTGTGCTAGCCAAAATTGCCTAAAGTTGTCCAGAAAGAATGGTGCTGGTCCACCCAGCTTCCTACCTGCTGGAGGTGAGACAGGAGCCTAGGCTACAGCTGCAATGTGACCTGGGTAGAAAGAAGCCAGTCCCTACATTCATTGTGATTTCCAAGAAGCCCTGCTTCCCCTCAAGGTGCACAGGAAGTTAAAAAGGTGTCTATTGGACTCATTCTGACTTAGACATGATTAAACTTTAGCTATTCTTAGGATCATACTTCAGCCAGCTTAATTGACTAATTAGTAGGGAAGTCAGTGACTGATCAACTCTTCCTCCCCTGTTTTTAGGAAATGTAGCTGCCAACTGCAGCCTCTGAATATTTCCTGAGGGAGCTTGTGCCACCAGTGGAGGATCGGCAGCAGCATCTGCAGCATGAAGTGCTTTACTCACAAATCTTTACTGCAGATGGGCAGTCTCCTCTTTTCATTCATTCAAAGATGTTACAGGAAGTTCTCCTCATCTCCTGGACCCCCCAAACAGGTGCTTTAGATAGCTCTGCATGGTTACTAACTGCCCTGTAGGATGAGCTAAGTCTTGGAGCTTCTTACTCTGCTGCCATCTTGCTCTGATTTGTTTTTATGCAGCTGAAGTAATACAAGCTATGAGGACTAAGTGCATATTGACATCCTTATCCCAGTTCTAATGAATAAGATCTTATTTGGCAAAGCATTATTTGCAGATATAATCAAGTTAAGATGAAATCATAATAGACTTGGGTGGAACCTCATATCATTGATGTTCTTATTAGAAGAGGTGAAGACACAGAAACAGGCACAGAAGGAAGAAAGTTATGTGAAGACAAGCAGAATTTAGAGTTGTACTGCCTCAGGCCAATGGAAATATATTGCCAGTGACCACTAGAAACTGGGAAAACACAGGGAAGGATCCTCTCCCACATCCTTCAGAGGCAGCATGGCCCTGCCAACACCTTGATTTAGAATATTAAGCATCCAGAACTGTAAGAAAGTAATTTTCCATCATTTAAAATTATCTAGTTTATAGTTCTTTGTTATTGCAGCAGTAGTAAATTATTGGAGGGGTTCATTTATTCTCTCTTAACAATAATCGTGTGTCTGTTTTTCCTGTTCTTTAGACCCAAGCATAGCTTCACCCTGTTTTCTCACATCTATAATAGTTCATTGATAGTGCCAAATGGTCATCTCCAGGCCTTTCACCTTACACATCATAAGCAATAAGACTGGCATTTTCCTCTCCATGCATCTTATTTCTGAAGTGATCTCTATATATTTGAACCCAGAAGAGGAAAAGTGGTTATATTTAAATTGTCCCTAAAATCCCAGTGACATTTTATATCCAAATTTCCTGACTATTTTTCAGTCTTATCACATTGCCTGTCTGCACCCTCCCTAACTCCCAGCTGACAATGAAATCCATGATTTATAGGATGCCCATTCCTGTTACCTATTTATTGATTACTTGTATTAGTGATACATCATAAGTACAAATTGGAAATATTTTTCTTAGTAGGTAAAGTGTTCTTTCATTTGTTTATGTTTTAAATATGTAGACATTTTTATTTGTGTGATATAAAATGTATACTTTTCATTGTTGTTATTTAATATTTTCCTAGAAAGCTATGTTTCATATTAAAATTAGGAAAATATCATTGTAAGTTTTCTTCTCATTGTACTTTTATTTGTTTCATTACATTTTATTTTTTCAATTACTCTTGAGTTTTAGGGGACATCTATGGACTGAAGTATATGTCACTGTTCCTAAAATAAATTATTTGGTCAACACCAGTTACTGAGTAGTCCTTTCTTTTATTAAATATAATATTATTATATACTTTTCATATATCAAATTATGCATGAGCAAGTCATTGATTTCAGCAATTACAAGACAATTTCTTTGTGTTTTTTTTCATATTTTAGATAAAATTCAGCACCATAAGAACAAATAATGGCATTCAAGTTTGATACCAATTCAAATGCTTTAAATCTACAAATTGGGAAAATTTATTTCCCTAAATTATTCAAAATATTTATTTACATATTATCACAATATTTTGTAGTTTCATTCATAGAGCCTCCACATTTTCAGGTGATAACATTTTAATTTTCTATTCAGAAGTACCTCAAATACTTTTGTAGTACTGCTGCTTTAACAACACTTTGATAATCCAAATAATCCAGAAACAGGGATGGATGACCAGTAAGATTGTTTCTCATCCAGCAAAACCAGAAAAGTGTACTGAATAGTTTCAGAATTAGTACTGGAGAATACTCTCTGATAGAAATTTAATGGGAGAAATGCCATTCATGAAACTTGAAACCCATGCTGGCTTTAAAGGATGCATGACATATACTCTCTAAATGATGAAGGGAAGCCAAGTGAAAAATAAACTTGAAGACACCAAGATTTGCAACTGGTTTCAGGATCTAAGTAGATCTTAGCTCTTTCCACACCTGAATGATGAAGTCCTCATGGTGGAGCCCTCACATGCAGCAGCACACAACCCAGACAAGTTTGCTTCCAAAAATCTGGAATAATTAGTCCTTGAGAGAATATATATGTACTGTGTCCAAATAACACAAAGCACAAAAAAGGAAATGAGAAATTTAATAAAAACTGTACAAATGCAGACATGTAAAAAATAGACAAAATGAGCCTCCATAAATGAATTCTATTTTCATTAAAATTAAACCTGCAGCTGATGATGATGCATTAAAGGGAGTATTAGTCCTCCAGAAAAAAGTCAGAAAATATTACATAACCTGTAAGACATGACCTAAAGTGATGTATGTTTGTCTTTAAAGCAAGTATGAAACATGGAATTTAGAAAGTAAAATTGCTTCTACCTTTTGTAGTAGACCATGACAGAAAGGAAGGAAGGGAAATATTGAAAAGTAACTACAGTGTTCCCCTGTAGAAGAAAATATAATTTTTAAATATAGACTATCATAACAATTAAATATACAGCCATTTTGAATATAATTATTGTTCTTTACATAAATAACATACATGCCTTTTCTTGTTTATTATTTTTGCATTATTTTTATGCTGGAAGGTACTGAACAATATTATGCTTATGGTCTTCTTATAAATTTGTTATTCTTTCCTTCATTTTTCTTGGCTTTTCAAGGTTTCCCTACATTGCAGATTCTATCATCTTTATTACTGAAAAATATACCTTAAAAACATTATGCTGAGTGAGATAAGCCAGACACAAAAAGATAAATATT
>JAQZBX010088593.1:0-12731 GCA_029593785.1 Cabassous unicinctus
GGACCATGTTTCAATGAAGACCTCCTATTTTGGGGGTCATCTGAGAAATAAGACCCTTTAAATTATCTGGTATCCAAATGAGAGAGGAAAGATATGACATCATAGCTTTCAGTGTCACCTTCTTAGGCATCAGCATCAAGGCTGCTGGTATCCACCCCTCCTAAGATGAAATTCTGCCCCCAAAACTGGACAAACGCTCCCAGCTTTCCCGGGTCTTTTCATTCCTTTCAAGCATATCTTCCATAAAAGGCAGCCATTGTTGAATCGCTTTCGCACCCACTGGGAAAGGCCTTCCGCGGTGCTGGACTCACTGTAGCATCTGCTTTCCAGAATGTCAAGCAGTTATTGACGTCTTGGTCTGTGCTAGTGCATTGCAATGTTCTGTTTCTTGTCGCCGGTGCTTCACCTAGAGCGTGGAGTGGGAGCCCTGCTTATCCACAAAATGAGCAGTGGCCCTGAGGCTCCAATTATTCACCACTCAAGAACAATGTCATCGCAGGAAGGAACAATGCACAAACAGACAAAAAGCCCTCGGTCTGCCTTCACAAGAGTCAAGTTGCTCCACAACTATCTGTGCAGCGCTGTCTCTACAAAGTGTACCTGTCACAAGACTCCCAGGGGACTCACTTATGATGATGAGCCTCCCCCCGCCCCGATGACGGAGACTTGTGTTCAGTGCTTAGAGTTAAGAGTGCAGCGCTTGCCAGGGAGCCTGGTAATGCAGTACTGAAACAAGCTGTTAGATATCTCCCTGCTCATCCCAGATCAAGCTAAGGCCCCTCCGCGGTTAAGTTTTCTCCCTGATTCGTTCATTCCTTCAATGCATATTTGAAGGCTAGATCTGGGAAAATAGCTAAGAATAAAACAGACACAAACCAGCCTCGGGCAGATTGGGGTGAAACAGATAATAAACAAATGGATAAATATAACATCATGTAGTGATACGTACTAAGGAAGAAAGTAATAAAGCAGGGTCAGAGGATAGCATGGTGGGGTCAGGGAATTATTTATTGTAGAGTGCTTGGAGAAGGCCTCACCCCTAAAACGCTATCTGAGCAGAGACCTGAATGAAGTGAGGGAGGGCGTCACCCACAGAGGGCAGAGTGTGTCTGCTGGAAGCAGCAGCAGGGCAAATGCCTGGAGGCGGGAGCATTCTCGGGGAGTTGAGGTTTGACAAGGAGGCAACAAGACAGCAGCAGAGGGAGCCAGAGAGGTGAGAGATGAGCCCAAGAGGTAGAAAGGGCCAGATCTTAAGGCTTACACCTAGACAGAGCAGCAGCTTCCCAACAGGCCTCCTGTTAGGCCTCTTGTTCTCCTCCAATCCATTCGCCACACAATTACTGGAATGAGCTGCTGGTCTGACTATATTACACCCTTGAAGGCTTCCATCTCCTGCAGGATCAAGTTCAAGCTCCTGAGGGTGGACCCCAATGGCCTTTTTGAGTTTGGCCCCTGAGTCTGTGCCTTGGCAATGTGCACCCCAGCAAAGCCTCTCTTTGGACTTGCCCCGCCTACGTGGCACTGCTTCTCTTCTAAGCTATTGCTCATGTCTGCCCCTACCCCCAACCCACCCCTTCCTTCTTTCAATCCCTATCCCAGACTCTATCCCTTTTTTTTTTTTATTTCTTTCTTCCCACCCCCTTGTTGTTTGCATTTGTTGTGTCTGTTTGTTGTGTGCTGGTCTTCTTTTTAGGAGGCACCAGGAACGGAACCTAGGACCTTCCATGTGGGAGGGAGGCACCTGATCGCTTGAGTCACTTCTGCTCTCTGCATTGTTGTGTCTCTCATTATGTTTTTCTTCCTTGTGTCTCTTGTTGCATCATCTTGTTGCATCAGCTCGCCGCACCTGCCCATTGCATCAGCTTGCTGTCTTATTTTCTTCTTTAGGAGGCAGCAGGAACCAAACCCGGGTCCTCCCATGTGGTAGGCAGGAGCTCAATTGTTTGAGCCACATCCACTTCCCCCATCCATCTCTTTTAAGTCAGCTAGTTTTTTACCCAAAGTAACCAGAAACCCAAAGGCAGGAACTCATGCTTGGAAAATTATTTAGTATTTAAGTTTTAGGTAAATCAAGGTCTATAGACTTACATGGGAAAGATGTCTGAAACAAATCATTAACTGAAAAATGCAAGTTGCAAATTTGAATTAGCTCTAAGGATTTGACACTACAGGAAGAGGACACAGATGCTTAGGCTCCAGGAACTGGCTAATTCTATCAGATGGCACTTCTTAGGACAGGAGCAAGAATTGACTGAGGGATGTCTTTTCAGAGAAGACCCACTCTGTGTCACACAAAGTGCAAAACAGCCTCTATGAGAATTTTCTCTAATCCTGACAACACGAATTATACAGATGAAGAAGCTGAGGATGCATAGATCTTAAGAAGCAGAGTTGGGATCCAAAACCCAGTGTATCTGACTCCACAGCCCACACTCTCCTGCATCATACCTTCTGGAAGGTGTGATGGACATGGAGAACGCTGCAGCATCACAGATGCTCGGCCTCTCCATCTACTGAAGTGGAGCCACTCAGCATGCTTGCCCCCACTTGCAGAGGCAGCTAAAGGGAAGGGTTCAGGGAGCAGACTCACCTGTGTTCAAGTTCCTGGCTTTACGTGGGCTGCCTGCGTGGCCTCTCTGTGCCTCGGTTGCCGCATCTGTTAAAAGTGGCTCTTAACAGTGGTACCTATGCCTCAGACCCACAAAGATTGGAGAGCTAATTCACGTACTTAGACAGTGCCTGGTGCATATGGAAAGCTCAGCAAATGTCAGCTGCACTCCAAGACCAAAGCTCTCTTCCGGTTCACGTTTGCTGGTCCAGGGCAAAAAGTCGAAGAGCACAGGAAGCCATTGCTCATCAGGATCAGCTTTGCTGCGAGCGTGGAGAGGTGGTGGCCGTGAGTGAGCCCTCCACTTCCTGCAGCACTACAGGCCGCCTTTGTTAAGAGCTGCTCCTGCCGGGCGCTGTCTTAACAGCCAGCCTCTCACCCGCTTCACTCGAGGTCGTTTCGGGTTTGCTTCATTTCCTTCTCGCCCCATCCTCCGAGTTCCCAACCTAAGAGCCCTCGCTCTTCCACAGCCCAGCTGATTTGATCATAGCCATAATTCTCTGGAATAGCGGCTCTTACACTGTAGCTACTAGTGCAAAACGGGTGCTGTGCTGGCTGCTACAATGTATTCATAAATTTGGCATTTATTTAGTGCCTGCTGTGTGTGTCCTAAGTATGCCTGCCACGCATTCTACATCCACCACCCACCACAAGGGCCTCATTGTCCTCTCTGGAATGCAAGCCCCCACCCCACAATTCAAGAGAGCAGCCTCTGCTGCTTCTCCAGCTGTCTTCCCTCAGCCTGTGGCTAACAGGGGCTACTCCCCCGCCTCCCACCTGGGGAGCTGACTTGCCTCTAGCCAGTTTCACACGTATGTCACTGACCAGGGTCCACTCCAACCTGAATCTGGGGACTTGCAATTGGAGAAGAAATGTCAAGCTGTGGCTCTGCCATTGAGGAGCGTGGCACTCCTGCTTTGAAAGTGCCCACGGTGATGGTTGGGGCGCCCAGAGAGCAGCTCTGGTTCTCCGCTCCTCGTGCAATCTCCCAGCTGGTTTCAAGTAGGTTTGCATATCGTCTTTGCTGTTGCCAAGACACCATGGGACTCATGCGTGTGCACAATAGGTGTGAATGCGTGTGCCTGTGCGCGTGGGTACTCGCGACCTCCCATCATTTTCCTAGGCGTATTATTCCGCGTATTAAAGGACCGCAAAGAACCTCCAGGTCAGCCGTGGTCTTTGTTGCTGTTAGCAGTTGTAGAGCCGTGAAGGGGGCAGACAAGGCAGCTTGTTTTTTTGCCTCTCCAGGCCCAGAGATTTATTTTTTAGAACGTATTTTTATTTGTTGTTGGGATGAAAGAACTCAAGAAAGACTAATTACTTCCCTTTCTCTTTTAGCCAGGCATAGAGCTGGATATGCCCTCAGCCCCCGGGATCCACCTCTGGGTGGTGGTTTTGGGTCTTGGCTTGGAGGTGACTCTGAGCCTCCTGCATCCGTGCATTTGCCTTTGGAAAACTGTGAGCAGCCCGCTCTCCCCTGCCTTTGAAGCCCAAGGTGGCAAATACAACCCTCATCTCCAGCACTGGAGGCCCATCTGCGCGGTTATGTTGGGGGAAAAACCACACTAAGGTCGGAATCCTGCCCTCCATGCTGGTCGGGTGGGTATCCATGAGGTGCAGAAATAGCCCCCAAATCTCAAAAGCGGCATAAAAGTTGCTTATGGCTCCTGCCGCACGTCCCCCCAGCTCTAGCTGGGCGCTGCGCTCACTCAGAGACGTAGGCCACGGTCTGTCTCCTAACGCTCTCCCCAGAGGCGCCATGGCCACACCCACTTCCCTGGGGCTGTGGGGACCCTCCTACCAGGTGCTCCTCAAGGAGGGGGCAGCACTGATGACCCCCCCACCTTCCCCTCCTCAGAAACTCAGTTCGGCCCATAAACACACCCATGATTCCTGGGTTGTATTTTGTGCCCTATTGACAGTTTGGAAAGCTTTGCATGTATTTCCGCAGTCATGCCAGGACAGGGGTGAAAACCAGTCAACATCAGCTGGGAAAGAAAGGAAAGGGAAAAGGAGACGGGGAGGGGAGGGGGGGTGGGGGATGTTCGAAGCCTCTCAGTCCACGTGCCTGTGGATGTGGGACCATTTGTAACCAGGACCTTTTGAAGATGCTATGATTAGCTAAGTTGTGGCCAGCCGGAATCAGAGCAGCCCTTACCCTGTGCTCCTGGAGGCCTTAGAAAGAGAGGAAATACAGACATATTCAGGGAAGCCAGACGGCAGAGAAAGCCACAGGAGCGGACGGAGGGCCTGGCCCCGTGACGGAGGCAGAGGGGCAATTCCAGGGTCCGCAAGGGCTGCGGCAAGCCGGCACTAGGAGGCCACGGACTCTGAGAACTTGATTTGGAATATCTGGCCACTAAAACCGCAAGCCAGTAAGTCCTTTTTGTTTCAGTCAACCCATTGTGCAGTCCTGGTCATAGCAGCTCTGGCGAACCGAGACAGTCCTAAATAAACTGTGTCCCAGCCTGACACACCCCTCCTGCCACAGCCGCCTCCTGCCCCTAATGCCCCTGTCCATGGATGCCCCGGTCTATGGATGCCCCAGGGGCTTCCCAGTGCTGGAGCCCCTTCACTAACAAGGACAGGGGAGGGTAAACTCGTCTCCCACCCGCTTCCACTTCCTCTGGACCCAGGATCACTCCAGGGAGAGCAGCAAGTGCTGTACTCCCTTCCCAACACCACGTGGAGACGCTGGTATGAAATCCCCTCTCTTCTTTTCTGCATGGAGTTCCCTCTGCTCCAGCCCTGAGCTGGGAGGAACCCACAGGCAGCCCCTGGAGGACCAGCCTCTGGGTATAACCAGGCCTGAACCCAAGCTCCCAATTCCCGACCCCAAGCCTCCTCTGTCCCTGTCCCTTCCGAGAGCTCTGCTGTGAGCCCACCCAACAAAGGGCTCAGTCCACACGGCTCATCCGAAAGCCCAACCTCCGCTTGTAAGTGCCCAGGCCCAGCCAAGATCCCCATGGAAGAATTTCTTAGCTGGATGAATTCTAAAGGTCAAGTCTGAGAAAGAAACTTCTTAGATGGAAGCTCAGAGAATTCTTGGGGCAGAGGCATCACTAATGATTTTAATCAGTTTGATCTTTGTACAGCCCTAGAGGCGTAGAGGAGGGGGGAGGGGCAGACAGCAGTCACCCCTCCTGGTTCCTCCAGCCAGGCCTTTTGCTGCCCCGAGCTAATCATGAGACAAGCAGGGGTAGTGGCCTAGGAGTCAGGAGACCGGCTCTGCCGTGAGCAAGCTGTGCAAATTTGGGCCCCACTCATCACCTCTCTGAAACTCACCTTTCTCATTTGCAAAAGGAGGCCGTTGCCCCAGATTATCTCCAGGGTCCCTTCCAGCTGCAGGATTCTCACAAAGAAAAAAAAAATCCTTCACTTTGAAGGGCTCCGAGACATGACCAAAAAAAGTATTTCCAAGGGAGACAGCCTAGTCTCCTCTAGGAACTTTCTAGAAATAGGGCAACTATCGATCAGCATGAAAGGATTAATGAGTGGTATCCTAGGGAGATGGCTCATGGCCGACATGAACTGGGGTGGGGGTAGAACTTGTGTCCGATCCAAATACTCTCCCCTGGATCTTTGAACAAAGACCAATTTCTACAAAACAGACTACTGGCCAGCGTCCAGAGATTCAGGGACGTAGTCCACTGTTTTTGCTTCTATCCCATGAGGGAGCAGCGTGGACAGTTTCCCAGCATAAGCTTTACTGCCTCTGGGGGCGGGGGGGGGGGAGCGGCTGGAATACAATCCACCCACCCCAGAGAGGCAGAAATAACCACAGGCTGGAGGGAAGATGTGGCGGTACAAGAGATAGAGCACCGGGGTAATTTAAAAAGAACGAATAGATTGAAAACCACAAGCTACTTCTTTGGGGCCCAAAGGGCAAGTCAAGCCCACAAATATCGATGCTGAAATGTGATGAGAAGTCCATCCAGGAAGGCCAGGAAATCGGGGGGCTCGCGGCCTCACCAAAGATCTGCTCAGAGCCGCAGCCGCAGCGACCGCCTCCGCTAATGCGGCTTTTTCTAATGGACACGGCCTTCAAATCCCAGTTTCCAAGCCCCTCAGAGGGTTGTTAACACAGTTTGCCAGCGAAAGAGCTCAGGAACACGCCTTAATTTTAAAAATCAACTCGTCCAAAGACTTTGGTAATAGGAGGTGGGGAGGAAAGCCAGCTGGCTCTCTACCCCTTCTTCTCTTCTCTTGGGCAAGTAGCTCTGTGAGAAGGGCAGTGGACCAAGGAGAGAACTTTGAGAGATGAGCTGAGATCATGGCCTGCCTGCCCGCCCCCGGGAGCTAAAAGAACTCATGGCGGGGGTGGGGGGGGCAGCTTGGCAGGTCCAAATCCTAGCTGGAAAGTATTAGGTGTTGCAGGCTTTCTCTGTCTAACCTCATTCCACCTTGGCCCATCTTAAGGTTTGAAAGTTGGAAAGGGTCTTAGAGCTCAATCCAACTCATTTATTTCACACTGGGCAGACAGAGAGGTTCAAAAACGGGACAGGAATGAGAAGTCCCATCCGGCAGTGGCTAAACCCCCACTGAGCCTGAGCTGATTCCACGTAGAATGGGTAGGCCTTGTAGGCAAGTGACCCATTTCAGACATGTCAGATAGGGAAAATACAGCTGGAACTCTTGTACCAACCCTCTGGGTAGTCATTTGCTAAGTAAAGAGCCCTAACCGGTAAAAGCAGTGGGAGTCAAAGGGGATTCTGGGAAAGGAGGGCGGAACCTGGATGAATGGGTGTGGCCATAGGAGGAGAGCCAATCAAAAGAAGGCAGTGCTCTTTATCTCCTTATGACGTTATACACAATCCCAGCATGCGCTTGGTTTCTATCGATGATTCCAGTTGAGTGCTGTGGCCTCAGAAGGCACTTAGACCCCCTTTTTAGGAGTCTCTAGGGTGCTATCTAGGTTACTCATGCCCACAAGCCCACAAGAAATGGCTATGGTTGAAAAGAAAGATGCCAGATTTGAGGAAAGTTATAACTTGGATATAAATAGAGACACTGTGGCAAACCGACTCCCTCCCATCTGCCTTCGGATTGCAAATGCACTGTCATCCTGAAGATGAGAGTCATGAGACTTAATTTATTAGCTAGGATCAGGCTCAGCTGCATGGAATACAAAATCCAAACTAACACTGACTTAACCAAGATGGCAGCCTTTTTCTTCCGTTACGTAAAAGAAGGGCAAACATAAGTGGTTCAGGGCTGGTAAGGCAATTCCATGGTTAGAACTCAGATTCCTTGTCTTTCTGCTTCCACCATCCTAGTTTGGGAGCTTTACTTCAAGGTCCTGACTTGGTCCAAAATTCTGCTGGAGCTGCAGCCATCACCTTCCAGGTAGCAGGGGTGGGAGAAACTGGGAAGGACGTCAAAAGAAGATCCTCCTGTCTAGCTGAGCCGGCTCCCCTTGAGCAGCCTTCCCAGAAGTCCCACTTAAGATGACTGCTCACATCCCAGTGGAGAGAATCTGCTCTCATGGCTAGCCCAGCTGCTTGAAAGGCTGGTTTTAGCTGGTGTCATTACTTCTCCAAATATAATAGGGGTTATTTCACTACGAAGGAAGAAAAGGATCATACTTATTGGGTGGAACTAGCAGCTCCTGTTTTCTCTGTGCTTCTGGCTGTGTAATTGTGATCTCAGTTTTCTATGTCTATGAAACGGGGAAAATCGAGCCGTGTGCCTTCCCTACCTCAAAGAGAAGGCATGATAATAAAGAAGTTAATTTAAAAAAGGGCTTTAACTTGTAGAAAGGATGGCCAGGGCCATGCAAACACAGCGGAATGCAATGTGGCTGGGTTGTCCCACATCACATCAATCCACCAGGGGAGCTGGTTAATTATGGGCTCCCTGCCGTGGAGCCTTTTGAAACATAAGAATTCTTTTAAAATGTGACTAATTACCCCCTACCTGGTTTTAAAGCCAGATTTTTATGTATGAGGCGTTTTCAAAATGAGCCTCACCTGAGTTGCTGCCTTTACCCTGTGGACTAAGGGTGTAGAGTGGGTGGGGCAGGGAAGGAGGAGGATTAGATGGACAAAGGAGAAACCAAAAATCTGCCCGCTTCCCACACGACCAGCCTCCTCCCCTCCAAACCTTTGGCCTGAGTTGCTAAGGAGGAATGAAACAGAGCCTTCCTGACTCTGGTGGATGTGTTAATGAGTGAAGGGACAAGGGGTGGGAGAAGAAAGACAGAGATTACGTGGAACTCGGAGCAGTTGTGTAATAGCAGGATGGTGCTTGTGATGCTCCTTCTCCCAGGCTCAGAAGTCTGCAGACTGAGGGGATGAGAAGGAAATGCCACAATCAATGCAGGAGGCAGAGGAGGAGGAGGAGGAAGGAGAAGCAGCACGGGAGGAAGGAGGCTCTTTTCCAGGAAGGCAAGACCAGACTCCAGGACCAGCACCCTGCATGGAGTTTCATTCTCCTAAGAGGGAAGATGCAATAAATAGAAAGAAGGGAAGGAGAGTGAGAATACATAGGTGTTTACCTAACTTTCGGGAGCTACAAGCCTGGCCAGGTCTGCAAAACATGGACCCTTGATTGAAACTGTAGAATATTACTACTGAACCTCAGCATGGAAAAGACCAGGGAATGTTTGCCAGTGCTCACACTTCCATAAGGCCTTCATGCAGATGCAGTGAGATCTGGTGGAAATCGGGTGGTATCTTGACTTGCATCGTGAAAAATTTAGCTGCCATAGCTTTCCAGAGGTGGGTATCTTTGAAGGGGTCTTGAAGGAGTTCACTGGATGGACAAGGGGGAAAGAGTATTCCAGTCAGAGGCAACATCAACATCACATGCAAAGCCCGGAGGTGGGAAATGGCAACGGGTGTTTAAGGAAGGGCAATCAGTGGAGAATGACTGAATATGGATTTATAGTGGCGAGAGTGGCTGGGGATAAGGCTGAAGAAATGGGCACTCCCAGGGAACTTCTGAGTGCTCCCAGGAATGTGGCCTTTAGCTGAAGGTACCCAGGGACCATGAAATGTGCAAGGGAACAGCCTAATCAGAAGCACATTTTAGAATAAGCCCTCTGGCTACAAAAAGGAAAATGGATTTAGGACATGAAGACCAGAGGCAGGAAGCTGAGTGGAGGCTATTACAAGGCTGGGAGAAGAGGTGATGAGATCCTGAGTTAAAGCAGGAATAGGGGAATGGAGGACAGAAGGGCTGATTAGCAGAATTGGACAGGACTTGGAGGAGTCGAGAATGACTCCCAGATTTCTGACTTGAGTGACAGGGCTGATGGAGGCACTGTTAACTGGGCAGGGAATCCAGAAGGAAGACGATTGGCGGGGGAGGTGATGAGTTTGCTTTTTGACATTTCAATTTTGAAGTGGCAGTAGGACCTTCTCAGGGAGACGGCTGGGAGGTAACTGGCTATGGTGCAGGAGCTGTGGATGTGTAAGTTGCCCGTGCCCACATCTCTCTGGTCTTCCGATTTAGTCCTTTAAATCGTGGATCTGTCGTCTTTTCTCCAGCCTCTAGCCAACCCCTTGCATCTAGAGACGAAAGGGCGAGCCGCGTGGAGAGGGCAGATCCTTTGCTGGGATGGGAGGCGGGGTGGAGCTGGAGTCCTTAGAGAGGACCCCTTTCATTGTGAGATGGAGCTCCTCAGGTCTGAGCAGTCCACCCACTCACGGAGGAGACGCTGCTTCGCTTTGGCGCTGGCTCCCTGTCCCTTTCACTGAGCAGCTGCTCACATTTGGCACAAAATGCTGATGAGAAGCAAACTGTCTCCTTAAGAGGCTTCCTGTTGAGGAGCATAGAGCCCTTCTTTGACATTTTGACATTAGAGAGCACAGACCCACAAATGAAGGGAGAGAGGGAGGAGGCAAAGATGGGATGGCAGGAAGGCAGTCAGTGGCAAGGACCCAAGGGGGAGGGAGAGGACTGGGAAAGAGAGGGAGGCAGAGGGGAGCCAAGCCCAGGGGTCCACAGACAGGCTAGACCACTGGACAAACGATCCAAACTTGAACGTGCAACTTTCAGAGCCAAACACGCCGTTTCCCTTCAGAGATGCGGGGAGCATGTGTCCAGATGCCCATGCCTGCCAGTGGCAGGTCCCCACTCGTCTACTACAGCCTCTGAGTGTCTGCTGTACACAGTCCCCCTCCAGCAAGCCCACCCTCACCATTGCTGAGACAGACACGCTGCTGGCGGTGACCCTGGCCGGCCCAGGTCTCTCCAGCCCATCTGGTGATGAACGGAAATTGGATCGGCCTCGTTGGACTTGCTACCAGACAGTCTCGGAAATTGGAAAGCTATTTATTCCCCTCTCCAGCCTGAAGCCTGGACACGGAGCGATAAGCCCTCTTTAAGGGACACCATCAAAGTCAAGAGGTCTCTGCTCCCTGGCCACGAGGCTTGAGATCCGGACAGAGCTTCAGAGCAGGGCAGCTGCTAAGTGACACTCTGGAATTATCAGTTCAGAGCAAGCAGTGGCTTCCCAGCCAAGACCAGGAGGGAGCGTTGGCCTCTCGGACCCTTCTGGAGTTGGGGCTCGGGGACTTCTGTGGGGAAAAGGGAAAATGGGAACAAAGGATGTTTGAGATGAGAAGAAAAAGACCACTTCCCCTGCCTGGTCGCATCTCCCTCGCCATTGCAGAAACCATGGGCCAATTATTCCATCAAGTTAGATATTAGAGAACCCAACTTCATTAGAGCTTCAAGGCGCATGAAACGTTAATCATGGAAGACTTGATATTCTGCACGAGAGACACACTCTGAGGGAAAAAAAAAAAAAACACTTTCATTTTCCTTTGAGGTTAATAGAAGGCTAATTTGAAAGCACTCGGTTAATGAGAAAGCTAAAAATACCTCTTGTAGGATCACATGCTTTAGTCTTGGTCTCAGTGCCTCCAGCCTCTTTAGAGCAGGCAGCGGCTTCGGGACGGAAAACCAGCCTCTGCCCATGAAGAATCAATGTCCCAGGTGGGGCAGGGGTGGGTCTGTCCCTAAGCTGCCATCTTGATGGAGGGAAGGGAAAGGGAGGCAGCGGAAGTGGAGGGAATCCACTGTTCTCTATGCCAGGATGACGACATTGCAAATGCTACCAGGAGTGGGGATGGGTTTCCTTGGCCAGGTTCGGGCCCTCCCACAGCCCTGTCCTGTGCAGAGGGGAAGTTCTGGGGAAGAGGCTCACATTGGTGCGGGGAGGGTTTTCCCCGGTGAAGCAAATCGGACAATAAAACCCTAGGTGATGGCAACCCACCAAGTCACTGAAAACCCAGGGGCAAGAGAAGGCAGGTCTGATTCACCCACAGGCTCCATTGTGTGTGTTAAGCCAGAGAGAAATCTGACTTAAAAGAAGCCCTCGGGGCTGGCAGGTTTGGGAGCTGTTAAGAAAGGGAGAAGAAGGCACCGTGTGTCTGAAGCCACGGCCAGCTGTCCCCAGCCCCTCTGGAGGCAGGGAGGCTGACGCAAACCCTGGCTGGTAGATGCTGGTTCCAAGTGGCCAGGGCCTAGGGACCATCTCCCCGCTGGGCTCCCAAACAAGCCGCCGGTGGCCCCGGGGGGGGCATCTGTGCTCTGAGATGCTGAGAATCCTTTTCTTTGCAGTCTAGGTGTTTCCATGAAAGTGAGGAAAGCGGAGGTGGGCAGGCCCTCCACCCCGAGTCACTGTACCAGAGCTGGTTCCTCCAGGGGCCCTGGTCCACTTGGGGCTGGCGCCCTCCTCCACGGCAGCCGGCGACCCCCACACGTCCCGCACCCCACTCCCTGCGTCTGAAAGTTGCAGAGGCGGCTGCCCCTGCCTCCCTCTTGTGTGCCAGTTGTCAGTGACTCGGGCATTTCCTCGGCTCACAGCTGCTGCCCATTTCAAGAACACCATTAGCAGACACTTTGCATATGGTGACAGAAACACATGCCAGGCTCCTTCCCCCTCCACCACCCCCAACCCTTCCCCCCCACCCCAACCAGGGACCTGGCAGAGTGAGCCCCGAAAGGCGAGGTGTAGCCGCCAGCAGGTGGAAGGAGAGGGGAGGCCGAGGGTGGCCAAATTCCTGTTCCCTGGCCTGGAGGTTAGAATCCTGCGGCCTCCTCATTAATCCTTGCAACCCCGGGTTACTCAAGACGTACTCTGGGCCCCACCCGGGAGGCCACCGCGAGAGCG
>JAQZBX010088594.1:0-12731 GCA_029593785.1 Cabassous unicinctus
TTTTTTTTAACTTTGAAGTAGAAGTCACCATTCCTCCACACCCCACAGCAGCGACCCTCACTCCCTCATTGCCTGCTGTCTCGGAACAGCGAACAGGGAAGAGCGCAGCAGCACAAAGCCAGCAGCTTTTCCTTAGCTCCTGCCCCCGCCTTCTGTCTCTGTGTCTTTCTGTCCTCCATTACACAACACCCTCCCCTACACACGCACGCTGGAACTGGAGGAGCCCAGCCGTTTTCCACCAGCTGTGGATGTTATTTTTAAAAGGGAAGCTGGAACTTGTGTGAACGCATTGAGTCCCCCAGGGGATCGTATATATTTTTATAGATTCTCCGCCCCATCCCAACCCCTTTCCTCCACTTTGCACTCGTTTTCTAGTGTTTTCTGAGCCCCCAACTGAAGTAGTTTATCCCCGGCAGGAGCGAGGGTTCTTATCAGCCCCCGAGTACAAACATGCCAAGGAAATGCTCTTCTATTGAAGGTTTAGTGGTGCTGCTACCCTGCTGGCATTAACTCTTTGAACCCCTTCTCCCTTTTCTGCTTCCCATGGGTCCTCCTTTAAAAAATTGCTATTGTAGGGACTTGCTTTGGGTAGTGCAATAGAGGATGGAGCCAAATCAGAGCAGGGGTTCTCAACAGTGGTTCACAAAAGGTTCTTGAAATTGTGTGCAAAACATTGAGTATACATGTGTATTTTTCTGGGACAGAGGTCATAACTTTAATCAAAATTCTTTCAATCAAGTTCCTGACTCAAATAGGGTTAATAAGCGCCAATTTACAGTAGAGGTCTTGGTAGTTGGGGGTTGGGTGCAGGAATTTGCCTTTCCATCAACACTTAGGAGAAGTCGCAGGGCCGCATTTTGAGAAACGGTCCTAGTGGATTCCTTAGGCCGGATCCCTGGAGGTCTCGGTGTTCCACTGGATGACCTCCGGCCCCTGTGCCTAGGCCGGTGTCTGGCCCTTAGGAGGGGCGCTGGGGACGGTTAGTGCTGCTTTCCGGCGTTAGGGGGCGGCTCATCCGAGCGCGCGAGTGGGACCCGAGTGAGCCAGTATCTCATCCCGGTGTCCCTTCTTGTCTCTTGGGGCGACGCCCCGCAGGTGAAGGTGTGGTTCCAGAACCGGCGGATGAAGTGGCGGCATTCCAAGGAGGCTCAGGCCCAGAAGGACAAGGACAAGGAGGCCGTCGAGAAGCCGTCAGGTGGAGCCGCGACTGCCGAAGGCGAGCGGGACGAGCGGAGCCCCAGCCGCTCCGAGGGCGAAGCCGAGAGCGAAAGCAGCGACTCCGAGTCCCTGGACATGGCCCCCAGTGACACGGAGCGGACTGAGGGGGCTGAGAGGTCCCTGCACCAAGCAACCGTCATCAAGACCTCGGCCACCGGCGCCCTCGTCACGGCCGGCAGCGATGGGAACGGTGGAAGCAGCGGCGGCGGTAGCAGCTTTAGCTTCAGCAGCGCCTGCAGCCTCAGTAGCAGCAGCAGCAGCACCAGCGCGAGTACCGCCGGCAGCCTCAGCAGCGGCGGCGGCTCGTCGGAGCTGTTTGCCGAGCCCCAGCCCACCCTCAGCAGCGCTCCCCAAAGCCCCGAGCCCGCCCAAGCGCCCCTCGGCGGCCTATAGACTGGAAGGCGGTGGGAGGGGGCTTTGGGGCTCAGCGTGCAGCCGCCCTGCGCCTGGCTGGATTTTGTGCTTACTGATGCTAGCGGCGGGGCTAGCGCCGGAGACTCAGCGCTGGAGCCTCTTACCGTACCTGGTGCCTCCACTGCCCCGGCTGGCCACAGCCCCTAGCTCCAAAGTCCCCCAGCGCCAGTCGAACCACTTCTCCCTAGAAACGATCAGCTGGCACTGTGACGTGTTTGAACTGTTCCTCTCCCCACCAGGGGTCGCGGCGCAAAGACGTGATGCACCGAGGACGCCTCAAACTTGTAAATAAAATGTTTACTACGCTTTGTAAAGGCCGCTTGGCTTGCTGGGGTTGATGCAGTCGTGAAAGCCCAGGGTCTCCGAGCCGGGCTTTAGCTCCCGGGCAGTGGCAGACACAGCAGTTGGAGGTGGGGGGCTGGAAATTTTGGGGCAAATGGAACCACAGGGCCACATTGGTGCAGAGATCGGCGTTAGGGTTTAGAAGTTCCTCTGGCTGCTAGCCTGCACCAACCGCCACTGAATGCGAGCTCCGTGGCCCTTGAGTGGCCTGGGATCCATAGAATCCCTTAGGCCCCTCCTGCAGATGGCTTCCCCACTCGGAGTCTGGATGCGATGAGCGAGGGCAGCGATTTCCGCGGCTCCAGCATAGTTGAGTTCAAGTGGAGACGGCTGTGGTACTGGACAGGGTCAATCGAGTCAAAGTCATAACTGAAGGGTGACTGTTCAGTGCCCAGCATGGAAATCTGGGGCTTTCCCAGCACAAACCACCCCTTGCTGGGGGACGGGGTAAGGGGTCCGAGCAGGTTTGTATGTCACAGGGAAAAGCAGGCACAGCACAGGGGTTAGAGCTGGAAGCCTGGGCCTTAGAGTACCAGGGCTCTGTGGTTTTAAACATGCCAGGACAATTGCAGGGCAGGTAGGTGTCTTGCTCAAAGTCAGGCCATAGCACAGCCCAAACCAGAACCCCGACCTCCTTGTCCACATTTGCCCACTGATGGATTGACAAAACTGTACCTTTCCCTAATGTTTCTTTGCAGTTAGGCTCTTGGGAAGCCAGCTTAGCTTTATTCTCTGAAGTGGCTGCCAAAGGCAGTTCCCCATCCCAAAGAAGCTTGGGAAAAAACTAAACTTGTTTTGTCTCCGTGATGCTACTGAAATTGGCCATTCAAAGTGTTTTGAAAAGGCTGACCAGTCAACCCTCTGTTGGACCCTCCTTCCCACCAAACTACAAAGGAAATGCCTTGAGTTGGTAAAATGCTCTCTTTGGAGACTTTTAAACAAATTGACATCCCGAAAAAACTTGAACACCCCAGTCTGTTGGATACTGAGCTCAGGGAGGGTGCAAAGCCTCTCACAGGCCCATCTTTTCTCAGGGAAAACACCCTGCAGAGAGCTCCCGCAGAGATGCTAAGGTCTGAGAGCCCAGAGGGCATCCCGGTTCCCTAGCTGGAGTGAGTGAGAAGTCTCCCCGTGGTTCCAAGGTCTCACTTTGCTTCTTCCACATTTTGACCCATTCCCTTGAGCACATTCCCGGAGCCTTCTTTCTAGACATCCTTGGCTGAGTGGAGGCCCCAGATTCAGCCTTCTCAGGCCCGTGCAGCCAGACAGCCAGCAGCTCAGGGATTCAAGCTCTCCCTATCCCCCATCCCCCAAACCTCCCAACTACCCCCCATAGAATTAACCCCTTAGAAGAATGCACAAGGGGGTGGGAGGGAATGACCAGGGTGGTCCAGGATAGGGAGGAGAAAATAAAAGTAGTGGACCCCAAGAGGAACCCCAAGATTAATGGAAACGTGAGCCATTAAACCTCTAGAGAGGCCAGGAGAGTAACAACTTTTAATATAACCACAAAAGCTTAGAGGCAACGGCAGCCTTTCCCACCTGTCACGGGCTCCTGGCCGGCTGGCTTCCTTCCTCCAGGTCCTACACCATATACCCGCACGTACACACGAACTGCGGGAATTTCTCTGTACCCTAATTTTGCCTTCCTTACTGAGAGTCGTTTCCTCCAACTCCCTAGCTGTTGAAATTCTGTCACCAGGACATTCCAAGAACATGGAATTTTTTTTGGGGGGGGGGGGAATGCTTCTTTGAATGCGATGTTCTTGAAATGGAATTTGGAATTCATTTCCAGCTTTAAGGAGAAGTGACGTGGAAGCTTATATACCTAGTTGAGCAGAACCCGGGCTGGAAACGTGGCAGGGGAGAGGTGGGGGCTTTACCTAAAACCGCGGGTGCCCGGGCACCTCACTGGGCCGCGAGGTATTCGCGGTTCACAGCCTGTTGCGGCTTTTCTCCGCCGGGGCGCCGGGGCTTGGAAAGTGAGGGAAACCATCGTCCCGGGACTGGAATGATGTGATTCCGGATCAGGGAGAGTTCTGCCTTAGCTCGGTTAGATTCCACCAGGACACTGGGATGCGGGCGGAGCTGGGGGGCGGGCACCTGGGGGTTAGAGTCAGGAGGCCGGATGCCCCTCGAGGACTTCGGGAGGCCGCCTTTCCTCTGCCACCCGCCCGCCTCGGTTCTTGAACATTTCCCCCAAGAAACTCTAGCGGTGCTTTACCCCAGGCATTGGAGAACTTCCACAATTTCATCAGAAACGGCATACCACGAGCCCCGGAGAATTTTAAAGTTCATTTGGCTCATGCTGGTTCTTCTTGGGGCGGGGCGGGGTGGGGGCGCCCGGCAGGAAAAGCCGCCTTGGGGGCCCTTTCTTCCAGTCCCCGCGCAGCCTCGGGTCCGGGAATCTTCCCTGTAGAGTTCGACGCTAGCAAGAGCGGCAGGGGAAGTTAGAAATTCTTGAACTAACACCGAGATTTCTCAGACACGGAAGAGAAGTCCGAGAGCGGAAGGTCCGCGGACTCCAGACCCGCCGAGGCCGCAGTCCTGGGGCTTCCAGGAAGCCCATGCGTCCCCGCCCCCCGGCAGAGCCGAACCGTGGCCCCCCGCTCCTCCTTCCCAGCACCCAGGATCCGCGGCTTCCTAAAAGGAGTAATAACTCTGCCTGGAGCTGTGCTTTGCCGCGTCCACCCCAAGAATCCTGGCCTCGGAGCAAGGTTACCAAGGAGCGGGGCGGGACACGCAGAGGATGGAACAGCGCGCTTCCAGCTGCAGGAGGGAAACCAATACACCGCGCGCGCACACATCACAATCACACACACACACACACACACACCAACTCATACACACACACAGACACCCAGACCCAGACACACACAGGGACACAGAGACACGCAGACTCACGTACATGAGAGACAGAGGCAGTCTGCTGGCTATTTCAGCATTCTGTGGACAGAACCATGCGAATTAAATCCCGCGTTCTCCTAAGGACCGCAAAGCAAAGTGAGGAGCCCCACATCACCTTATTCTGGCTGTGTCGGGGCGGGTAAGACGCAAGTCTCAAAAGCAAAGTTCCTTGCGCGGAACGCAGACCACTGAAAACTGCCGCCGCATTCCGCCCTATTTGTTTGTCTCAGTCGAGAGTGGGCTATTGTCGGGAGTGGCAGGGAGAGTGTCGCCATCATCGCCCTGTTCCCACTGAGGCCGAAGCTGGCAGGCCTTACGGCCCATCAAGACAAGATTTTGCCTCCAAGGTACGCTAGCTTGGAGGCTCTGGCCGCAAACCAGTAAAGGAAATCACCCCTGCCCCGGAAGCCTGGCTCCCTCTGCACCTCACAGGGCAGTCCAGTCGTACCTCGATCTTATATAGGGCTGCTCCCTCTACCCAGGGTCTAAATTGGGGCTGGGCCAGGTGTGCGGTAGGCGGGGAGCAGGTGAGGTACAAGTACTCTGCCCATCTAACCAGAAGTCAGAGCAGCCGGAGGGTGGCCCCGGGCTTCCTCGCCCGCACTCGCAACCTCCGTCGCCAGGAGCTTTGGGATCGGGAGAGGACCGATGTGCGAAGGTGGGCAGAAGGAGGGGGATTTTCTGGATCTCCTGCTGCAGCTTTAACCAGTGTGAACTTAATCTGTCTGAACTTTAGCCTGTTATCGGCTCCGACTCCACCGTCCCCCCAAGACAAGGCCTGCTTCATACAGAGGTCGGTGGGATGGGCCTGGGGCGGCTCCAGAGCAAGAAATGGGGAACCGAAGTCAGAAGCGGACTACGACGCACTTTCCCATCCTTTGCGTGCGCTCCCTGTCCCCACCCTCCAACCCCAGACCCGCCCACGAGCTTCGCCCACCTTTAAGAAGCCCGCAGTGGGACTGCGCGCTTAGTACCCTTCACGAGTATCAGTGACCCTGCTTTAAAGATGGCCGAGGGGACCCTAAACCCGCATGGTCGTCATTCCCGTCTACTTACTCTGGTAGGGGATGATGGTCGTGACATTGGCGGTGGTTGCACATTTCATGATCTTTGTAAAGATCCAAGTAGTTGGGCTTCAAGGGGCACTTTAACCGCAGATCTTTGGGCTGGAGGGTGGATAAACCCCGATTAATGTGCTCACGCACACGTGGTGCTCACTTCGAGGTGGTGCTGGGATTGGCCGGCGTCCCAAAGGAAAATGAAAGGTCTTGGCCGCGGCATCAAAACCCCTGCTGCTGCTGCTGCCAGGGAATCCCTGTTGCTTTCACTGGTAGGAGAGCACTAAGATACCTCCCCCCAACCCAGATTCCAACCAAGCGCAGGTTGGGCCGGGAGCCCTTGCTTCCTTTTTTTTTTTTTTTTAATATTTTAAAAGATGCTTAGATTACATAAATGTTACACAAAAATTACAGAGATTTCCATGTTCCACACCTCCCATAACATCCCACACAAATATCTTTCATTAGTGTTGCACATCAACTGCAATGGATATACACATCCTGGGGCTTTGCTACTAAGCATGGACCATAGTTCACATTGTAGACCACACTCTCTTCCACACAGTTCTGCATGGTATATACTCATGTAAAATGGCCTATATCTATATATCTGTCCTTGCTTCCTTTTGGTCCTTCAGACAGGGGTGCTCCGAGAACCACTGGCCCTCACATCTCATCGCGGCCTCTGCTCTCTGTCACTTTAGAAAGGATGGACAGATGTTCCCACAGGCGCAATTTCTTCCAACTCCCTCGGTTTAGGGATGAAGCAAATAAGGCAGAAAGAGGTGAGGATACTTGCCCAAGGTCACCTGAAGAGTGAGTGCCTGGGCCGGGCAGAGCCAAGGGGTCAGGCTTCTTGAGGGTGTGCAGGAGCGTGAGGATGGCCTCCTGGACTGACACACCTGACCAAGTGGATTCGATCTGGATATCAGAGCGCAATGGCTTTTTAAAGAGCACAGGAGGCTCAAACGCAGCCGGGGCTGTGGGCTCCAGTTGGCTGGCCTCCCCTTTCCCTTGGTGGTCCCCGAGGGCTGTCCCTTTGGGAGGCGCAGGCCCAGGCTTCCCTCGAGCTCCTGTCCTCTCTCCTGTCCGCGCCACCTGCCTATCAGGTTTAGCTTTCCATGCTGCTCGAAGGTCGCTGCGTCTTCCGCGGTGTTTTTCTGCCTTTGCGCTTCGTTGCTGACACTTGGCCTTTTGAGCAGGACACCGGACACGAGGCCGGCTCCCTCCTACCCAGAGGCGGCTGCGCTGTTGTCTCCTTATCCCCTTCCCTCGCACAATACCGCGAAACAGGAGTTCGCGGAAGTGGCAGGAGGGCACCGCCTGACACACTCTCAGGGCTCGCGGCAACTCTCTTCGGGAGCCTGAGATGGAAAGAGGCGGGCGGGTGGAGCTGGGGAACAGAGGGTGCCGGAAGGAGGTTGCCTGACCCCAGCCGGGCGTAGGAGGACACAAGAGAGCGGCAGAAGCATTCATTCATCCACCAGTTACTACGTCGTTAAATTTATTTAACCTTTTTGCTTCGGTTTTCTCATCTGTATAATGGGATACAATCAAAGATACCTACCTCCTACGTCGCTGAGGATTAATTGCGTTGACAAACGTGAAATGAGAACAGTGGAAGGCATGCAATCAGTGCTATAGGCATAGATGTTATAATGTCCCTTCATCCAATCCTTTATTCATTGCAGTATTTATTGAGGTTTGCGCAGCAGGGGGTGGGGGAAAGAATAATCCTCACTTTCCAAGAAATCAAGTCCTTAACTGGAGACTCCTGAATGAGGTGCAGTTTCCCCGGGAAATCTTGGAAACCGGAGAGCTTGGCTGCTGCGCTACCGGAGAACACAAAATATTGCCGCGTGTCCCCATTGACTCTTTGAGGCGCCCACTCACACTTTCCTCCTGATGCTCCTGGCACTGCGCCCAGCGCCCTGTGCACAAGCAGGCTCCCAGTACGTGGTTGGAGGAGGGGTTGGTAGTTACCTTTGAGAGTTGTAAGGGGATGAAACTAGAGTTTTCTGGCACTTAGGTTTGAGGAAAGCTTACTCAAGTATCCCGGCCGGAAGAGGGGGGAAAAAGTGCCCACTGTTGAGATCATGTCAGTGCAAATAGCACTTAGGGAATTTTAATAAATTCTGAACTTAATCGCGATGAAGGAGGGTCTTCAAACAAGAACAGGACATTAACATACCCTTTAAAGGCAGAAGGCCAGTCTCAGATCCTCGAGGGCAGGGCCGGGCTCTAGGTGTCACTGGAGAAATTCTAGCACTTAGCATAGCGCTTGGCACAGGGAAGGCGCCGCCCCCCCCAATGTTTACCGAATAAATTAATAACAATTATTGTGGCCCTTGTGGTTACTTATAGTATCAGTGAATCCTGAGAAACAATATGATCTCATCGTTAGCACTGTAAATACAGGAGGAAGTTGAGCATCAAGTCACGGAGCTACCGCATGGTGACCCTGGGAGTGAACTTGGAAATCCCCAATCATCTCTGGCCGAGGATACACAAGGGCTCCCGATACTAAGGTCATCGCAGAGCAGCAAGAGAACGAGTTCACAGCAGCGCTGGATACATACCGCCGAAACGCCCATTCGGGCACATTTATCTGCAGACTGTGGCGCGCGTGGATGGGCATCATTAGCCTCATTTTGTACATGGAAACCGACCCGAGATGTTAAAGGACTCGCCCGCCACTAGTTCCCTAGCGGTCAACGTATAACCCGGACGGAACCTTTCTGTGCTCCCTCGCGCCCTGCCCCAGTCCAGGCCCCGCCGTGTAAGGCTCTGGAACCTGCTTGAGCCTCTCTCCACCCTGGGAAGGTAGTGTGGCGCGGCGGAGAATCAGCGGACGAGTTGGCGTCTGCGACCGCACCTAGCCCTCTTCCAATGCGGTGCAAGAGTGCCGATCCGTTTCGCTGAGCTCCGGAGCCAACCCCGCAACCAATTATCTTAGGCCAAGAATATCTGACCTGCAAATTTCAACCTCGCTTTGATTCGTCAGGGCTGTTTATTTTTGTTTTTCGGAATCGGGGTGAAGAGTGCACCCCACACAGTTCCCAGCTCATGGTGGGAGCTCAAGGAAAGAGTGACTGAATGAATGAACAAATGAACCAGGAGAGTAAGAATCCGTATCTCGCAACTACCACGTGCTTACTTCCGCGCTTCCGGCCTTTTTCAGGATGCCTCTGGGGAGAGAATCTCAGACCTTGCAAGCCCTAGAAATCAGTGCCTCTGGCCTCCGCGCCGCGGGACTTTATTGGCCCCTGGCTGCAAACCCGGCTCCGAAGTCTCAAGCCCTTGGGGGTAGTCTGGCCCCGCCTCCCCCTCCCCCCCCCCGCCCACGCAGCTTGCTGGAGTCTAGACTTTCCGCGGTCGGATTCTCAATCCGCGGTCTGAGCATCCAGTCTGCGGTTGAGCGCCAGCCCTGGGGTGGTCGTTCACGCCCGGGAGATGGTCCTTATGAAGCCACCTTGGGTCGCCCTTAGCTCTCACAGCCAGGTTCCTTTGTCCTCGTCTCCGGGAGGGTCCCTGCCTCCTGTGCTGAGAGCGCAGTTTAGTTACTGAACAAATGGGGTGCAAATCTCGAAAGGAAAGCAGTAGAACTAAAGAGTCGCTCTGTGACACACAGTTTTAAAACTAGAATGTCTAATGTGATTTAAATTTGTTCCATTTCCCCGGCAAACCTTGGTTTTCTCTCTCCCCCGTGGCCCTCATGGCTTTGGGTGTTCTCACATCTTTTCTTCCCATTTTTTAAGTTTTCCCTTTCCGCTCCCTGAACTCGAGCTTTCCTTTCCTCCTGCGACTACTCACGGTTCCACCTGGAATTTTAAGAGAAGCTGACCACTGCGGAGCGGACCACGTGAGGAGCGGGTGTGGGAGAGAAGGAGCGACCCAGCCGGGCTGCTCCAGAGGTTGTGGACGGCCAGCTTCGCCTATAAACCCAAATGTAGTGAAAGGCAGCGATTTATTTTTTTATTAAAAAAACCGAATGGACCTGCATTAAAAACAAACGAACAACAACAAAAACAAGGCAAACGCGCCATGCTACTCAGAGGTATTGATCACGAGCCGAGGTCTACCGGCTGGCGACTGAGGGGCCACTCAGTCTGTATCTCCATCGACACGCACACACAATTTGAGGCCACACTACGTGCCGGGCCCGTTCTGGATTAGGGACTGTTGGCGGTTCAGGCTGGAGCCATCTGAAGGCTCCTTGAGGCGCATCCTCCAAACCGACAGTTTTAGAAATGATGGGAACCTTTCTTTTTTTGAGGGGGTGGGGTGGGGCACATTTTCCCTTCCTTCTCTCTTGCTTTTCCCATCGCAGAGGAATGATCATAAGGCTCCTCCTCGCATGTCCTCTCCAGCTCTCTCAATAGTTATGCCTTCCAGTTTTCTTTCCATCAGTTTCTCAGCAACCTGGGGGGCAGCTCAATATCTCCTCCAGATAGCTTAGGGGTGCATATCTCATGCGGTGCATATCTCATGCGGAGCACAGTCATGCTTATCCTGGCAAACAGAAGATGCTCAATAAATGGGAATTGTTACTACACTATTACCACTACTATCACCATTACGTTGCTAGTTCCTTCGGGCCGGGAACACGTCCACACTCGCGTCTTGAAATCAACCACTGTGGGTGCATACAAGTGAAGAATGAATGGAAGAGACACAATTCTTTTTCACTTTTTAAACAAGAGGTTAAAGTCGTGTATCTCATTTAACCTTCACCGAAACCTTGGAGGAAGATATTCTTCCTCTCTTACAGATACCCATTTTGAGAAGCAGAGATGTTGAGTAATTCGATCGAGGTACACGACTGATGAAGAGCTTGGCCGAGCCTTTGACTCAAATCCACCGTTTTGGTTTGTTTTTTTTTTTCCCCTTTAATTCTCGAACTCTCTTCAAATAGTGCAAAGAAAAGCTTTGCTCTTTTTTGGTAAATTGTTCGGATCTCATTATCTCAAATATCCAACTTACACTGTGAGTGTAGACGCAATCACACAGAAAGCTATTAAGAATCGCCTCGCTGCACCGCCAGGGGAAACGCTTTCGTGGTCTTGCGCTGTAAGGCAGGCACGGTTGACAACCGCTGAGGGGGTCCACCACCCAGCACAAAAACGACTTTAAGAGAATGGTCGCCACGTACCCTTTCTCCTTCCATCCTCCTCCGGTCTCTGCCCCAGGCCTCGCCCCACTCTGCTCCTCCCCGCTCCCCACAGTCTCCCCTGGCCTCCTTGGGAGCAGTGGTGAGCCTCCAGCAGTCTGTGGCCTGAGCGCTAACACTGCTATGGTGCCTCCTGCAGCGGCGCGGAGGCCACGCCACCTGGCCTGGAGAGTCCCCAGGACGCCAGCAGCGCTTTACTGCCGGCCGCAGTTACCGAGGCCGGGGTGAGCGGCCAGCGCGCGAAGGCGGCAGGAGGCTGGCGTGCCCTTGTCTCCGCGGGCAGCGCGGAGCGGGGTGGGAAATTTATGGTCTGTGTACATTTTCTGGCTCCAGAGCCGGGCGCATCTCAAGGATGGGAACCTGCGAGCCGGAGGTCCCGAGCCGAGGCCGCAGGAGCCGGGCCATGTATGGTGCCCGCGGGTCTCCCTGCTGTCTCGTGAAGGTCCTAAACCTCCCCGGGAGGGCGCGGTTGGAAAGAGAAAATCCGGGTGAGAGGTGGTCGCGGGTTGCGCCACCCCGCCCCTACCCGACGAGTCAATGAAACTCGCTAGGAGGCCTCTGTCCCATCGCCCTCCCCGGAGGCGTGTCTACATTGGGGGTTTGGAATCGCGGGCCCGGTGGGTGCGGGGGTGGGATTCCGAGTCCAGCGAGGGGCTGTGTGACCCGGAGCGCGGGCAAGTCACGGGGCCCAGGGTGTCCCGACCGCGCCGCTTATTCCCTGGGGTCACGGTGAGGCCACAACTGCGTTCTCGGCCCTCGGGACTCAGATTTGATCCCGGTCATTCGCATCGGTCTGTATACAACAAAAGGAACATCAAAAAAGCCTGACCAAATGAGAGGACCCTGTGGGGCTTGAGTTGCGGAGGAGGAGCTAAGATGGTCGGGTCATCCTGCCGGGGGCAGACGGCCCATTGCCACGCGGTTCTAGCGGACTGTGAGCGCCACATCCAACAGCCCACCCGGCCCCCCGCTTGTTAGCATAAAGAGTATCCACGCTGTTTTTCCTCGACCAGGCTACAGAAACACTCAGGACCTGTCAGTTTAGCCAGGCGGTCTGCGAAACCCTGGGCCCTTTAATCATGTCACCAGAACTGGTGTCACCGAATGTAACCGCCTAACACGTGTACGGACAGTTTAGCCAAACGCATTTTAACTTCTAATACCCGGCACTACGTTTCAGTTTACACGTAGCAAATTGTCTCGTGCTATATGCACAGTACTAAAAACTTTATATATATTACTTCTCATCAAATTCCAGTTAGGTGAGTATTTACATTATCCCCATTTTACAGATGAGGAAATTGTGGCAAAGAAGGTTAACTTGCCTAAGGACAGGATGCGGTTAGCAAGTGGAATTGAAAAGAACTCCTTTCGCTGTCTCATTGTGGCCCACGGGATCTATTTTATCCATCGCACTGACGAAACAAATTCTTCTCTTAAGTATTAAGAATCACGCGGGAGACAGCGAGCTCAATTCCCACAGAAAGTCCGGTTCCATTTACCGGTTTCTCAGTCCTCCATCCGAGGGACGTGTTGATAAACCAGGGCCCTTTAGCCATCACCCCAAGGGCATGTTAATTGCTTTCCGCCCGGCAGTAGTAGCTGTGAAACTTTCTGACCCT
>JAQZBX010088595.1:0-12724 GCA_029593785.1 Cabassous unicinctus
GCTCCCCTGAGTTGGTTTGTTCATTTGTTTTGCTTGTTGCTTGTTTTTTTGTTTCTAGGAGGCACTGGTAACTGAACCCGGGACCTCCCATGTGGGAAACAGGTGCTCAACCACTTGAGCCACATCTGCTCCCCTCCCTGTCCTCTTAAAAGTTACAACCTAGCAATTTAAAGAAGACGTATAAAATTAAATCTCAATGATATACAGGGTAAGAGCACAAAGGTAATATAAATGCATAGAAAATCTGTAAGTCTCATTTGAGACATAAATGTTTCCTCCAAACCTTTCTGAAACTACCAACATGAATTCCTCTGCAAGAAATGCCAACAAAATGGTCATAGGGAGAGATAAAAATAATAATTTTTAAAATTAAATTAAAGATGCAGCCATTGTGGAAATCAGTTAGACAGTTCCTCAGAAAATTGAAAACAGAATTACCATATAACCAGCAATCCCACTTCTTATTATATGTCCAAAAGAACTTAAAGCAAAGACTTGAACAGATATTTGAATACCAATATTTATGGCAACATTACTCACAATATCCAAAAGGCAAAAGCAACAGATGAATGGATAAACAAAATGTGGTATATATACACAGGGAATATTATTCTACCATAAAAAGGAATGAAATTCTGATGCATGGTACAACATAGATGAACCTTGAAGACATGTAGAGTGAAATAAGCCAGACACAAAAACACAAATATTGTATGATCTCATTTATAAGAAATATTTATAAGAAGCAAATTTCATGGAGACAGACAGAAGAATATAGGTTACAAGGGGCAGGGTGTGGGACTGGGGAGGAAGAAAGAGTTATTGCTAAATGGGTACAGAGTTTCTGTTTGCGGTGATAAAAAAGTTGGGATAAGGGATATTGCCGATGGTACCATAATATTGTGAATGTAATTAATACTACTAAATTGTACACTTGAAAGTGGGTAAAGTGGGAAATTATGAGTTGTATATATTAATAAACTAGAAAGTTTTGTAATAAAAAAATGTAATTACGTCCTGAGTGACATTGCAACGACAGATACAAGCCATTTTATATAAACACATAACCTGCAAAACTGTGTGGGACACAGTGTAGACTACAATGTGAACTATGGTCCATGCTTAATGGCAAAGCACCAGGATGCGTTTATCAATTGCAACGAATGTGCCACACTAATAAAGGATGTTTATGTGGGAGGGTGTGGGAGGTGTGGGGAGTGGGGCATATGGGAATCCGTATATTTTATGTGTAACATTTATGTAATCTAAGTATCTTTTAAAAAATAAAATAAAATAATTTTTAAATGTAATTAAAAGAAACTAAACACTTAATAACAAGAGTTAAATGAACTAGAATTCAAAGCAAACATATATAGCCACCTTTGAGTAGGTTTCTTCATACTCCAAGAAGTCGTAAAATAAAGACTATGGAAATACAAAAAGTTCTAAAGGTAACAAATTTCACATCAATTACCATTAAAAATCTACATAATAAATACTTCCACTCATTATATTAGTAATTTACAAGAGATCCTACAGACGTGTTATCTCCATGTGCAAACATCTATTTAAAATTTAGTATCAAAATGATTAATTAGGAAAGTGATTTGTAATTGTTAAGTAAAAATGTTGCTAATAGATGTTCTGTTGCTACATTTAGTTGTAAGTAATCTGAAGAAACACACACAAAAAAATTTTTGAAAAGAAAATAATACTCAGCACAAATTAAAAATCTTTCATCCCTGGTTCACATATCAGAAGACAAACATTCACTGTCACTTAAAATCTTTGTGAGGCAATTATTATTGTATTAATATTTACATATGGATAAACTAAACCACAGGAAAATTAAATGGCTTACCGTGAGGTAAAAAGTAAAACTCTCTTCTTAGTATTAAAATACTTTCATTATCTGACTAAAAAATAATAATTAGTACTTCTTTTGCAATAAGTTTAATTATCTCTAGAAATTGTCTACTAGAAATTAGAATACCACACAAAGATAGAGATTAATCCATTTTTTGTTTGTTTTTTCTCCAAATCAAGAAATAAGTAATTTTAATCTCCATGGCTTTTATTTAATATACATTAGTGGTTTGCATTTGCTAATTTATTAATAGCTGTACACTGTCACTTTGGTCAAATAATAACATATTTATTTTTAAAATATATTATTTCCAGTTGTAGGAAAAGGGAGAGCTCCTGCCCAAAACAATAATTTTTAAAAGTTTATTTAAAATTAAATCAGATTTAATGCTTTAAAATACAGTAAATAACATAAGTTAAAGTATATATTCAAAATTTTTCGGTACTGGCAAGATGGGCTATAATCTAAGCTCCAACACTTGCCTTCAGACTGCAACAGGAAGCAACCATGATGGCTCAGCATGGAGAGAAACTAGACACTAAAAGCACTTAGAGAGATCACACACACCCAAGTCTAGAGAATTTAAATAACAAAGCAAATGGCATTTGTCCAAATCATAACGAAAACTAAATTTGTGGGATCCAAATTAAGAAGTTTTTATTATGAATAAAAGTTATATAAAAACATTAGAATAAAAAAATATTGCCTTCTAGCTTCAGAAAACAATTAACTTTAGATAATACTAATATGCTTACTAGCCTAAGAATTGAAAGCATCTAAAGTAAAGAACACAGCTACACTAATAAGCATGAATTTTGCGAATATTCTCGCTGTTCTGATTTTGTGATAATCACGGTAGGCTAAATACTCAACTTATGTTAGAAATCATGCATGTGTCCCCAGACCTAGTTTTTCTCCCTAGGTCTGTTTTTAGAATGCTGGTGATAAACTAAGCCTGATTTATTATATGACCATGCTGTATGGGAAAAAACTGTAACTCTAGGTATCTTTGGTCAACCTTAAGAGATATAGCAGGACGGATGTGGCTCAAATTGTTGGGTGTCTGTCTCCCATATGGAGGGACCTGGGTTCGATCCCCAGGACCTCCCAGTAAAAATTAAGAAAAGAAAAATATAGAAGGCGCCTGGGCTACCAGGCCCTGTGCACAGGTATGCCGCCAGGCCCCGCAAGCAGGTAAGCCACCAGGCCCCATGCGTGGGTGAGCCTCCCTGGCCCCGGGAGCAGGTGAGCCGCCAGGCCCCACGCGCAGGTGAGCCACGAGGCCCCGTGAGCTATGCAGCAAGATGATGACATAATAGGAGAGTGACACAAAGGAGAGCCAAGACGAGATGTGCCGAAAAACCAGGAACTAAGGTGGCACAAGCTGTAGGATGCCTCTCTCCCACATCGGAGGTTCTGAGGATCAAGTCCCAATGAAGACAGAAGGAGAACGATGAGAAGAGAGGGCAGGAAACAGACACATAGAGTTGCCCAGCAAATGGACACAAAAACAGCAAAAACGACAAAAAGTACTACATATGGTTTGACTCCATCTATACAAAATGTAAATACAAATTAATTATAAAGACGGAAATAGATGAGCAGTTATGCAGGAGAAGGACAGAAAGATTGAGAGGTGGCTACTAAGGGTTAGGATTGTTTGTGTTTTTGTCGTTTGTTTGTTTTCCTTGTTTGCTTTTGTTCTTTGTGGTTGTTTTTTTTCCTTTCTTTTTTTGAGGAGTAATGAAAATGCTCTAACTTGGATTGAAGTGATGAAAGCACAACTCTATGATTATATTATACCAAATGTCAATGATTGTATACTTTAGATGGATTGTATGGTTTATGAACATGTTTCAATAAAATTGATTTAAAAAAAAAAAAAGAACCCACAGTGGCTCCCTAATGTCTATGGTATCCACCCAGCTTCCATTCAAGGCTTCAGTACATCTCACTAGTTTTCAGCTTCATGACCTCTTTAGTCAAAAGATGTGATTTTTAAAGCAACAAATCAGGCAAAAACTATATTGCTTCTCACCCTCTGTTACACTAGAAAGGCAGGCAAGCAATTAACAATATACATGAACAAATACTATTAAAGGTTTGAAAATCAGACATGAATATACCACACAATTCCGGCCCTCAGGAGTTCATAGTGGATTAGCAGGCAGTTAAGAACACAAGTAAACGAAAAAAGAATATATGAATACATACAGTGAAAAAGGCCCCAAAAAGGGCTTGGAGAAAGGCTCCACATCAGATTCCAATATCAAACAACTGTACCACCCAAGACAGTCACTTATCTTCCCCTCTGGGCTGTGAAATAAAGGCTTAAAACATGTGATATATAAGGTATTTTCCAGAACTGATATCTTAAAGTTCTGTGGAATTGAAAATTAGCTTAATAAAAACTAAGCTCATAAGTGACTAACAACTCTTTCAGTCCACTGTGGCTCCCATCAGGCCAGGCTGAATGACTCTTGTGAAAGGATTTGCCAGTTGTCCCCAATATCCACCCTCCTCTTCTCTCCCAGGTAGAATGAGAACCCCTTCCCTCAAGTTTTCACTAAGGGTACAAAGTCATCAGCTAGATATTAAATTCCCGGTCTCTACTGCAGAGAGGTGTTGAGCACATGATCAAGTGTAGCCAGTGAAAAGTGAATTAATAAAGGAAGCTACGTGCCCTCCAGTCTCTCTTCCCTTGGCCAGGCTGAAACACAGTTGTGAAGTTAGTGTGCCTTCTTCAACCATACAGGTGAAAGCAACAGGGGTTAGCAAACCACTGCCTGTGGGCCAAATCTGCCCTACCACCTGTTTTTATAAATCACATTTTATTGGAGCACACACATGCTCTTTCATTTATATATTGTCTATGGCTGCTTTCATACTACAACAGCTTGCAAAGCCTAAAATATTATGTGGCCCTTTACAGAAAAAATTCACCAGCCCCTGCCTTAGGACATACTGGAACAACAAACTAAAAAGAACCAGAAATCCTAGATGAACATGTTGGGCAGATCTGCCTTCCCACCCTGCGCTTATGTTCTTCTGAATTGTTACATAAAAGAGAAAAAAAATTGTCTTGTTTGAGCTACTGCATTTTAGCTTATAGCTGATTAATGTGTATGCTAATATATTCTTCCTCTATATTCCCATGTGACCTTCTGCATATATCATGGTATTAACCATATATTGCATTGAAACTCTTAATTTCAAGTTTCTATTTCAGTGGTCAAACTCCCAATGATACTACAAGTTACTAGAGGGCAGATGTTATTCATTTTTATAGCCCCAGAACCTAACACCTAACATATAGTAGCTACTCATTAAATATGTGATGAGTATATGATTGATGAGGGATGAACAAAAGAGAAAAGGAATGTGGTGGTTTGGAGCTATGTACCCTAGAAAAAAAACATGTTCTTTACTTAATCCATTCTTGTGTGTATGAATTCTTGTAAATAGGACCTTTTGATGAGGTTGCTTCAATTAAGGTGTGACCCAGCTAAATCAGAATGGGTCTTAATCCTATTACTAAAGGTGTTATAGGAAAGGTCACAGAGACAGAGAAAGAGCAGCCAGAAGCAAAACATCAACAGAACCCGGAAAAGCAGAAAGAAGCCAGGAAAGGCTGCCATTATATTGCCATGCAACAGAAAAGCCAAGGACCAAGGATCACTGGCAGCCAGCCCCAAAATGCCACAGTCTTCTGAAAGAAAGTAGCACCTTGATGACACCTTGATTTTAGAATTCTCCTAGCCTCAAAACTGTAAGCCAATAAATTCCTATTGTTTAAGCCAACCCATTGCATTGTATTTGCTTTAGCAACAGAAAACTAAAACAACAATTTATTGCTAAAACCAAAATTATTTCAAACATCAGTTACATAAAACCGATTACATTGGAGTAAGACAATTTCATTAATTCATTCAATACCTATTAAGCATCTAGGATGTGCCAGGCATTTTCCTAGGCACTAAGAGCACAGAAATAGACAAAAAGATAAAATTACCTGCCTTTATAGAGCTTACATGCTAGTGGGGAGACACTGAAAATAAGAATGAAAAAGCAAACACATATGTTGTAATTTATTAATCAGTAGTAACAGGTGCTAAGAAGAAAAATAAATGAAAAAGAAAGTAACAGGGAAAGCCTACTGTTTTACACAGAGAGGTAAAGAAGTCTTCTCTACTTAGGTGACATCTGAACAGAGACCTAAAAAGAAAAAAAGTAAAGGAGTAAGTCATGCAGCTTTTAAGGAAAGAGCATTCATGGTAGTGGAGGGCCTGGGTTGGCTTGTTTGAGAAAGAGCAAGGAAACCAGTGAGGCTGGAGCTGAATAAGAGGGGATATGGTATGAAACGTGGTAGGATAGAAAGCAGAAATCTTATGAGTGTCTTGCAAGCACAGGAAGAACTCTGGATTTTACTCTACATGAGATGGGAAGGCTTTGGAGGGCTTTGAGCAGAAGAGTGGTATATGACTCCTTGTTTTAAAGAATCATTCCAACCAATATGAGAAAAGGAGTGTTATCAGGGAGCCTTACTAAGAGAAAAATTACTTTAAAATATTATTATGGGCATACTCACTCTTTAGATTCCTGAGTTCTTTTAGTCACATGTTGTACGACTGTGTCATATCCAACTTCTTCGCCCTGATTCTGATCAGAGGTACATTTTTCCATTTCTTCTTCAATCATAGAACCCAAAGCATTGCATATATGCTGTCTAAGGTATTTCACAAATTCATAGCTGAAACATATATTTTAAAAATAAAGGCTTAATAAAATAAACAGATAAGTTACAGACTTGGATAATATATTTGCAAAACAGATATCCAAAATACATAAAAGAACTCTTAAAACACAACATAAGAAAGCAAACAACCCTGTATAAAAATAGACAAAGATCTGAACATTCAGAATATACATAGATGGCAAATAACCATATGAAAAATGCCTAACATCATATGTCATCAGGGAATTGCAAATCAAAACAACAAAAAGATACTACTACACACCTATTAGAATGACTAAAATCCAAAACCCTGACACCATCAAATGCAGGTGAGGATGTGCAGCAACAGGAACTCTTGTTCATTACCAGAGGGAATTCAAAATGGTACAGTCACTCTAGAAGACAGTTTGGCAGTTTCTTACAAAGCTATTCCTAGGCTTACTGTATAATCCAGAAACTGCACTCCTAGATGTTTACCCAAATGAGTTGAAAACTTAACGTTCACACAAAAACCTGCACAAAAATGTTTATAGCAACTTTATTTGTAATAGGCAAAAATTGGAAGCAACCCTGATGTCCTTCAACAGGTGAATAAAAAACTGTGGTACATCCACACAATGAAATCTTATTCAGCAATAAAAAGAAATGAGCTATCAGGCCACCAAAAGACATGGAGGAACTGCAAATGCATATTGCGAAGTGATAGAAATGAGTCTGATAAGGTATACTCTATGATTCCAACATAATTCTTAGGGAGAGGGGCTGGGATGAATAGGTGGAGCACAGGGCATTTTTAGGGCAGTAAAACTATTCTGCATGATATAATGGTGGATACATGACATTATGCATTTGTCAAAACCCATAGAACTATACAACACAAAAAGTTAACCCTAATATAAACTGTCAACTTTAGTTACTAATAATGTATCAATTATAACCAATTAACTACACTAATGCAAGTTGTTAATAATAAGAGAAACTACGTACTTGGGAAAAAAGGAGGCAGTATATGGGGACTCTTTATATGGTCTGTGCAGTTTTTCTGTAAACCTAAAACTGCTCTAAAAAAATTAAGTCAATAAACAAAGAGATGCAGTACATATCAAAAGCACACGTAATCATAATCAGAAAAAATGTCAGCACAGAAGGGTTTGTGACATATTCAGATTTCTTACCTTAAACTAGGATTAAGTTGGTCATTTACCTCAAATCATCAAGCTAATCTGGAAATTTGTTTTGTTTTGTTTTGCTTTTCTCTGAAACAACTATAAAGATCATACTTTAAAGATGACCTTGGGGGAACAAAAAGGAAATTCCAACCTCTGATGTATTAGGGATTGTTTCACATTTCTATTTTATGCTTCTATTTTAATGTGTGATGCCCAAGGGCTGGGAAAGCAGTTGTTAAATATTTCATAATCATTCAAGCTGATGAGGAAAATCAGACTGAAATAAAAGTAATTATCAAAGAATAAATAGGGAAAAGTAAAGCCCCGATCATCAGAACAGAAGAGTTTTAGGTACATTTTGAAATGGTAACTCTGACCTATAATCAGCTCTTGTCTGAATACATTTAAAAAGAGAAGATTCTCAGACAATTCAACACATTGGACATCTTCCTTCATATGCTTAGGTTGATGCCTATATTAAATAAGTTTGTAAACCCAAACAATACAGCAAATAGGAGAAGGCAAAAATTCTGCCAAGTAGATAATTGATAGCAAATTGTTTTATTGAAGCATAGTTACTGAAAATAAAAAGCAATAATTATAATTAGTATCATTAGTCAGAAAGATTAAAGTGTGTTCTCCCAAATGACAATGGTAAGTTACAACAAGCCATTGTTGTAAATGTCACTATATTCAAGACTTCCAGTTCAAATTTATCACCGTGTAAGGGCCTCACATATATGCAACTGAGAAGAGCCCTGAGTCATTTACTTATGCATCCATCAAGGTACCCACCATATACTCTTCAATCCAATATTTATTAAATGACTGACTGCCCTCCAAGGAAAAGCTACCTCAGCCAGGAAGCAAAAGGATATCATCTTCGATTTTAACTGATGCTGACTGGAATTTCCTTCCCTGCCTTATTCTTCTCACCTCTGAGCATATCACTGCTTCCTGGAACACATAGGGATACTCAGTGCCCTCAACAGTGCAGGCCACAAAAGCCAAGTAGAGATACTTGACATTAAGCATGTGGTATAATAGCCAAAGTACAGGCTTAGAGTCAAAAAGGCTTGTTCTCTGGCTCAAGCTGTGTGACCTGAGCAAGTCTGTCTTCTTATCTATAACTTGGAGATCATCCCATCCCATTATTTGGAAAATTAAGGAGGCAGAAGACAAAAACTTAAACTTTGTCACTGTAAACTACCAGATTAAAAGGAAGGAGCATGGCAAATGTATTCTCTGCTCACATAGCTTCAATTTCCAACTCAATACAAAGAGGTGATTCCTTCAGCATTCTTCAGTCTTGACCTCTCTTCAAAATGCCAGAGCAATATATCAGCTGCCTTCTTGACAAGGTCACTGTATGTTCCTCTACCATGTCAAAGTCAAGATAACCAAAACCAAATCTATCATCCTACCCATCCACACACAAACCATCTTCTCTCCTGATTTACACACTTGTTAATGGCACCATCATTCAATAAGACATCTGTACATAAAGCTTCAAACATCTTTAACCACAGTATTCTTCCTTATATCTCATATCTAATTGTTACAAACTCTATAATTCTCAAATTCTTCCTCTACAACTAACTTTCCCTTCCCACTGCCAGCAGATTAATGTCCACATCTTCATAACCTTTAGCTAAACAACAGCAAGAGCAACCTATAAATCAGTGGTTCTCAAACTACAGCATGGATCAGAATCACCTAAAGGGCTTTTTAAATCCTTGTGGTGCAAAAATTTACATTTCCAACAAGCTCCCCAGTGGTGCTGCTGCTAATGCTGCTGGTCCCAGGACCCTATTTTAAGAACCACTGATCTGGAAGGATTCTGTATTCATATGGCTTTTAAATTATCTAAAAATCTTTAGATTCTGATCAGCAGATTTCTACTTAAAGAAGCAGTGTTTACCCAAAATATTGGTAAATGCACTATTTTGCTTTACATTAAAAACAATTAAAATATGTAGGTATCATTTTACGTAGGTCTACATTCAATGACTTGATTAACAGACCAAGTATCAATCCAAATGACATGAATAAGCAGGCCCGGCTATAGTTATAAGAGTCACAAAAAACTAGTTTTTATTTTTACCTCCCCCACTTATTAGCTGTGTGAGGTTGCCCAAATTATATATCCTCTCTGGGCTTAAGTTTTTTCCATCTATAAAATGGGGAGTGCCTCTATTTTGGAAATCATTATAAGGATTCTAGATAACATATGCCCTTCACTTAACACTGGGCCTGGCATAAATTTAACAATCAATAAGTGGCAGCTATTATATCTATCATTATAATTAAATTTAAGAAACATTTTGTCCTTGGCATTTAAGCTCAGACCCTAACTTGCCCTACCAGATTTATGTTCCATTACTACCTCACACATACCCAACACTGCACATGTTCTCTTTTCCTGATGCCTTTGATGATACCAATTCACCCACTTAGAGTGTTTTCCCTCCTCCCCTCCTACAGTAGGATCATCCTCTATAACCTAAAATGCGACCTCCTTAATGAAAGCCAATCCTAATTGCCCAAATACTGATACGCTTTTTCCCCCGAACAGTACATTGCCCACTCTTTCTCAGCATTCAAAATATTCTGGCTTTTGTGTAGTCATATAAGCTGTTTTATCTTCCATTTGGCTCCTCACCATGTCTAAACTCAGATTTTTATATCATTTAGAACAGGACACATTCCCTCGTCCATGGATTACCTACAATACTTTATATATAGTAGACGCTTTATAAACACTTGGATTGAAATATAGTGCTGGCCAAAGGTTCATCTCTTCATTTCCTATGAAGTCAGTGTCAGTTTGAACTTGCATATACTTTCTAAATATTTGTGTTAGTGGTTAGTTCCTTGATCACTTCAATGCCTATTAATAATTTAAAGTAGCAATTTGCAATAATTACCTCCCTTCCCCCACGAACATGATCTCTTATTCTTTCTATATTCCCTTCTATAAGGGAAAAAAGAAAAAGTAAAAAGGGTAGAGAAAAAGAACCCTCTTCTTCCCAAATACCAGCCACATTTCTGGTACTAACAGCACTAATTTTCAGAACCCTCAGACTCGTCACTATGTAATGCTCTCTAAATTTCCATCTCCTGTACCCCATGCCCACGCCCCTCAGCCAATGCATCCAGTCACCAACACTTGTTAATGTTTCCTGCACATGCCTTGTCATCATCACTTCTTCCTTTTTTCCATTTCTGTCATTCAGTGCAAAATCAGATCACCTCACACAATGATACTGCAGCAGACATTTTGCTTGCCTTCTCACTTTCACTCTCTTCCCCATATTTATTCTGTATATTATAGTCATATTAATCTTCAAAAATCACTGATTTCATTATTTCAAGTTAAAACCATTTTACATGCCAATATCTCACACCATGAAATGCACATAACACCTCAAAAAATATTTGCTGAATTGAATTTAAAACTAATTATTAGTTTCCTCTTATCTTTCATGGTCAAATACTGCTTCCTTGGCTTGGAATTTAAATACCTGATCAATCAACCCCCTTTATCAGTGCATCTCCACTTAAATGAGGCCATACTCAGTACTCTCAACAAACCACAAACCATGTTGATTTGTATATAAAAGTAAGTGAGGGACTAACTTGTGACTACCATGTTCTAGCCTCTGTGCTAAGGACTTTATTAATATTATTTTATTTACCATAGGAGATAGGTAAAACAGATGAAGACAGATTCAGATAAAGTGACTTGTCCAATTCACTGACTGAGGTCCACCTTCCTCCAAATTGCATGTCATTTCTACAACCCTACACTCTCCCAGAGATGTAAAAATTCCAGAAATGTTTAAGAAATAAAATGAAACATTTTATAGCGTTGAATTGAGAATGAGAGGGGAATAAATATAATATTATTAAATTTCTTTCATTTTACTTTCTCAAAATTATAACCGGCATATTAAATTTAAAGGTGCAATTCACAATATTAAAGCATACATTCATCCAAATTGTACAATCGGTATAATCACATAGATCGGTATAATCACATAGATGTGTATTCGGTATAATCACATAGATGTGCATTCATCACTTCAATCTTTTTTAGAGCATTTTCATTATTCCAGCAATAATAATAATAAGCAAAAACAAAACTCATCACCTCTCAATCTATGCATCCCCTGCCATACATAGCTCCTATTGTTTCCTTCTCTCTAGTTTATTTGTATTATATTTTGTAAAAAATAGTCTTATTTTATGCAATATCACCCATATTCATATTTTACATGAGGTTTCACTATGTCATACAGTCCCATGTTACATTTTTTAGCTTTCCTTCTAGTAATATATGCTTATCGTTTCCTTCTAGTAATAAATATTTAATGTTTATACTCAATTTTTAGCTACTAATTTCTAAAATTTAATAAATTTGGTATCTATAGAGTACAACAGAAAAGGAACACAAATTTATTTTGTAAATTTGATGTCCTGCAATATTAAATAGAAATAGTGAGCACTAATTTTCAGAAACATAGTCCAAGAAAAACAAAACCCAAAGCTTACAGATCCATGTGCCATTGAAAAAAGCCTCTAATCATTTTACTTTACAAGCTATCGCTATAAGTAGTATTTGCTTCCTCTGGCAATTCATCATTACCTTACATTACTTGATGATCTGCCCATAGATAAGCCAACTTCCTAGCCATTTTAAATGTTAACTTATTTCTTGATTTGTGTATTACTTTTTATAAACCAAGTCTTTCCACAATCTGCACAAAATGATGAAAACTTACACAGGCAAGAAAAGGAATTCAAAGACAAAGGTTTCAAGAGGAAGAACAGGCAGAATTTTTTAAAGATGTTCTTAATTTTGTAACATTGCACAGTCCCTATACGTCTCCACACACCCCTTGCTGGATTCCCCAGCTAATACAGAAAGAGAAGTGGCAGATGTGCATGATG
>JAQZBX010088596.1:0-12732 GCA_029593785.1 Cabassous unicinctus
CTGGGTGGGCTTTGGATAAATAGGGGGAAGAAGATGCACTTAGCAGAGAGAGAAAGGAAATGCTCCCTCATCTGGTGACTTCCATGTGCCAGGTGCTTGCTGGGTGCACACACATTCTTCTTTAATCCCTCCTACAGCACTGTGATGTAGGGATGATTGTCCCCATTTTATAAAGGAGGAAATTGAAATTCTGAGAGTCTAAGTGCTTTTCGAAGTCCACACAGCTTAGGAAATGGCAAAGCTGGGGTTTAAAACCAGGCCTATCTAACTCAAAAGTCAAAGTTCTTTTCATAGGAAGAACTTTAATATTTGAACTTCTCCATCAAGTGAAGATTGTAGTATTATGTCTTGTGAGCAGGAGGATGTCTATTCATCCATCCATTTATTCATTCAACAACTATCTATTAGAATTCTTTCCATGTGCAGGACACTCTACTAGGGACTGGGGATAGTGCAAGGACTAAAACAGACTTTGTTCTTGGCCTGGCAAAGTTCATAGCTTAGCTCACTACTCTTCCTCTAAGAAGTTGTGAGTTTATTCATCACTCATTCACTCACTCATCCATGCATCCATCCATCCATCCATGCATCCATCCTTGCATCCATCCACATATTCATTCAATTCACTCACTCACTTGTCCATGCATTAATTTTTTAAAAATATATTTTTTAATTTTTTAAAAGATACTTAGATAACACAAATGTTACACAAAAAATATAGGGATTCCAGTATGCCCCGCTCCCCACACCTCCCACACCTTCCCATATAAACAACATTCTTCATTAGTGTGGCACATTCATTGCAATTGATAAACACATCCTGGGGCATTGCCATTGAGCATGGACCATAGTTCACATTGTAGTTTACACTCTCTCCCACACAATTCTGCAGGCTATGGGAAGCTATATAATGGCATATATCTGTCATTGCAATGCTATTCAGGATGATTCCCAAGTCCCGAAAAAGCCCCCACATTACACCTGTCTTTCCCTCTCCTGCCCCCAAAGCCTCCAGTGGCCACTGCTTCCACATCAATGCTGTAATTTCTTCCATTGCTAGAATCACAAGTCAATTGTAGAATACCAGAAAGTCCTCTCTAGTCCATAGTTCATTCCCCAATCCTGAAGATTCTGGGATGGTGATGCCCACTCTACCTCTAATTGAGAGGGGGCTTCGATCCCATACAGCCGATTGATGGGACTCTCTTGCTTGCAGTTGTAGACTCTCTTGTTTCCTTGGTGTGGTGGTTGTCAATCCTCACCTCCTTGTTAGTTGTCCTAGTGAGTCCAAAGAACTGGAGAGTAGGTGTTGCAACTCTGCTGAGGCTCAGGGCCCAGCTGGCACATGGGCAGCCCAAAGATTCAAGTCTCTTGGACATACACCTACCAACTCCAGCACCAAGTATAGGTTCAAACAGAAGGGACAGATGAGCCATGTGTAGGGAAGCCATAACTGAGTCCAACTCTGTCACTCTCAGGAGCACAAACTCCAAAGTAGGGCCCACTGGCAAGGCACCAAACTCCAGAGCTATCTGCTATAACCATAGGACCTGGGTGTCTCCAGAGCTCTCAGGAGCCCCACTAGTTGGGGTAGTATCCACTTTGAAAGTCTATGAGATCCTGCTGAGATGTGCATAAGTGTTACCTCTGGGATGACCTCCCGACTCACTTTGAAGTCTCTTAGCCGTATAAACTCATTTGTCTTTACCTTTCCCCCCTTTTATTCAAGGTCTTTTTCCAGTTGCACATGCATTAATTTCTTTTACACATTCACTTAATAATTTAATAAATTCAGTTACACTTACTCCTATTCATTCAGTCTATCACTTAGAAGTTTATTCTTTTATTCCCTCACTCATTTTTATTCATTCTGACTCATTCTTCTATTCACTCACTCACTGCATCCATCCATTTGATCACAGGCTAATTCACTCACTTACTCACTCTCTCTTTCGTATTTTCAAATACATGCCTGGGACTCAGACACAGTCATTTACAAGTTCCGTAGGAAGGCTGCTGCTCTCCCTGTCTCCTTTGTTAAGCCACTGAAGAATTCTCTCTGGTATCCATTTAGGGGAGCCCCCAGGGAGCCGTGGAGGGCAAGGCCAGGGACTGCAGCCTGTCAGTACTGTTTTCCTAATCTGAGGAACCTCTTGGGTGCGGCAACACATCATCCTACAACATGTCACCTGCTGCCGCTTTCCAAGAAGTGATCAACTGAGAGAAGCTGCTAGCATTCAGCTTTTTCCATCTTTCCTCCCTTCCCCTCAGAGCAGATTCCCCTGAAGCTATTGGTTTTCCCTGACTCTGGGCAGAGGCTGAGTGACAAGCTGGGAGGAGGCACCGCCCAGGAAGACATGAAGCCTGTTCCTTGGGACTTATCTTGGGTCTGTGAGGCAACTGAATACAGAAGCCGCAAGAGAGGAGTAACTTGATGATCTTATCAGCAACTGTTGTTTTTGTACTTATCTGGAGATGGGGGTGGGGTGGGGGTGCCCGTGGGAGAGTTTGAATTGCAGCAGAAGGAATTTAGATTAGACACAAGGAAGAACTTCCCAACATTCAGTACTCTAAGGCCAAAGGGATTGTGTAGTCACCTTTTATCCTAAATTCATGATATTCATTATGTACAGGAGGTTAACAAATGCTTTTTGCACACACAGGACTAGGGGGCTGGAAACTTCGGTCAAAAGCCTCTCTCTGTCACTCATTTCCACTGGGGACCATTTCTTCTATTTCACTCCTCTGAATCTTGGAGACTTGTATAAATGACCTATTCTCCTCACCTTCATCTGAAAAATAGAGATAATAATTATATGCACCTCATAGGACTGCTGGGAGGAGAAAATGAGTTCATATATAGAAAGGTCTTAAAACAGTACCTGGCACATAGTAAGCACTTTGTAAAGTTAATCATATAATTACCTGCCTCTTAGAGAAGATGGGGTAATACAACACACATAAGGTGTATGCTTAGCACAGTGCTTGGGATGTTCTAATCCTTCAATACCCGTCAGCTCTCATGCTTATTCCATATTTTATCAGTTTAAATGCACATTTCTCTTCTCTTTGTCATCTCTGAAAATGGGATGCCTCTAACAGTCACATTTGGAAAGGAAGTATTTAGGGTATGGTTTTCATTGGCTGCACATCAAACCTTGTAGAATAATGTCTGGAGCTGGGGAAGAAATCCCAGAGACAATGTGGAGGACTGTGAAGAGGTGCTGCGGCAGTCTGTGATTACCCCTGTGCTCCTGGTGGCACAGAGCGTGAGGTTCTGGGGACAGCCATGGACACAGACAACTCTGAGTTGAAAAGTGATTCCCAGGAGTTGGATTCTGAATGGGATCAAGTCTTAGGAATACCTTAAGAAATTTATTTTACTTGTATTTTTCTCTTCATGTATGCATGACATTGGTATATATCAAAGACCCATTCTAAATAAACTAAAAAGCTTTCAATAAGTGGAAAATATACATTCAAAGTAATAAAAATCCATTGTCGGGGAGTGGTTGTAGCTCAGTGGTTGAGTACCTGCTTCCCACGTACGAGGTCTCAGGTTCAATTCCTGGTACCTCCTAAAAAAAAAAAGAAAAGAAAAACAAAAAGCAAAAATCCATTGTGTCCTAATTTAATAGGTAGTATTTTTTCTTTCTTAGTGGTACATAAACTGATGGTGCATCTTACAATTGATGGCATCTTAGATGGGTGAATTATGACACTGTGCATATCTAACCAGTGTTGTCCGAGAAGCCAGCCCCCTGCAGGTAGTGCTGTGGGCTGAGAGGGAGAAGTGGGAAGAGGAGAAGTAGGTGCTGGGATCCCTGTCTGGAGCCAGCCACAGCTTGTTCCTGTGGACTGGGGCATTGCCTGGGGCAACCCAGGCTTTGGGCTTTCCTGGGTGGCCTGCTCTTGGCTCACTCCCAGCTTTCAGGTGAGTCAGTTTGCTTAACTGAGTAAGTTGCAACTGTCTGGAGAAAGCCTCACCTATGACTGTGCAAGGGACAGGTCTGAGTCAGGCAGACAAATAGGTCTGATAAGGAGGATGGGGCAATTTCTGGCCAGCACCACCTTGTAGGGAATCTGGGTTTGCCCTCCAGGGTTCAGGGCATTTCTTTCAAGGGAAAGAAAGGTGGGGACTTGTACCCAGTGAAAGTGTCAGGCTTCTCTATGAACATCCTTGAGAGAGAGGAGGACAGACTCTCAAAAGAGGCACGTGCTCCTGTCTCCATGTGCCCAGGGCTTACCAAGAAGCAGTAGTGGCGCCTGTCCCTCATCTCTGTAACATGGCTTTCCCCTTTGGTTTCTAGAGGATTCTGTGGGAAGAGACATTTTCACTGGTTAAGAACAGTAGGTGATGATTACTTAGTTGGGTGATATTGGGTGCAGGTGACAACTCGTGGATGTCAGGGAGGGAAGGGCCCAGGATGGGGTAAGAGGGTGAATGAAGTGGTTGATTGTAGCTGGAAGGGCCATGCCTTCATGGGGGGAGAACTTATGAGCACCTACTTCTTTCTGAAAAATTACTCCCAGGGTGTGGCTACATATGTGTGTGTTTGTACACCCAAGTCTAAGCTCTCCAGGTAATAAATGAAATTTTGAATACAACATGCACTGTGATTTCACTTCCCAGGAAAGAGAGCAAAGAGATAGGTGATTTGAACTCAGGTTTGGTTTGACCCTTTCTAGTTTGAAACACTGAAGAAGAAGGAGAAGGAAGAGGAGGAGGAGGAGGAGGAGGAGGAGGAGGAAGAGGAGATGGAAGAAATAAAATCCCGCAGAGACTATTCCTTTGTATATTACAACTACAGGATATTGCTATCATTATTTACTTATTTGTTAATTGGTTTTTTGATTGACCAATCCACTGAGCAAACATCTATTGTGTCAGGTGCTGTCAGGTGCTGTGTTAGAACAAGGGACACATAGTAAAGAACCAAAAAGGATCCTTGGCCTCTAGAAACTTCCAGGGTAGTAAATAAGCAAATACTTGTGAGATGAGGCATTTATTTGCTTGAGTCACTTGATTTTCGCAACCTCCTTTTGAAGTAGGTATTGTTATCTATGTTACAGATAATGAAACTGAAACTCCAAGAGGTGAAGAAACAAGGGTAGATAAAGCTCTATGGGAGTTCAGAGTGGAGACATGATTTCCACTTGGGAGTAGTCTGGAAAAGCTTTCTGAAGGAAGTGGCCTCTGAGCCTTGAGAGGAAGGCAGGGCTAATCCACAGCAGGTGGAGAGCGGGCATGGTTGCTCAGGACCATGGGGCTCAGCCAGGGCTGATGGTAAGGGGAGGTTAAGCTGCTCAGAGAAAAGCCAGTGAGGCTGCCAGCTCCGAGCCACACAAACAGGTCAACACCCCAGCTAGCCAAGGAGTAGTACTCGCAAAGCTGCATCACCTGGAGTTGCACAACTCCGTTGGGATGAATGGCTGGGTTTGGAGGGACAGTTCAGCTGGGAACAGCACAAACAAGTCTCCTCAGCCTCGTGAGGATCTCCAATGAGCAATTGGCTCAGTCCCTATGGGCTCTGAGCCTGTGGAAACCAAGGGGGGTGGCAGAGAAAGTCCACTGTAGAGCAGGGGCTTCAACAGAGGCGTGTGGCCTCGAGTCCTTTTTTACTTGTTCTGCAAATATTTACTGAGTACCTCCTGTGTGCCAGATGCTGTGCTAGGAGGTAATTAAGACACCACTTCTGCAATCAAGAGCTCAGTCTCATTTAGACCAGAAAACAGTTGATTACCGTAATAATAAAGCTATGTGCCAGGCATCATTTTAAGTTCTTTGCATGTATTAACTCTTGGAATCTTCATAACAGTTTAGTCCTCATTTTACAGAGGAGAGAGGGACAGAGAGAGATGAAGCAACTTGCTCAAGGTCCCAGGGCTAGAAAGGAGCTGATCCAAGTTTTAAAGCCAAGCAGATGGCTCCGGAGCTCCAGCCTTTAACCACTGGACCACACAGCCTCTTGTTCAGACGCCCAAATAAATGATTCAGTGCAGTGTGATTGGAGGCGGCACAGGATGCAACTGGAGCACAAAGTACAGGCCCCTAGGCCAGAAGGGGAGGGGGTAGGGAGGAGATCCCGGAAGAAATGAGACTATGGGGAGGCCTGAAGGGGGGTGGAGGTCACCCAGGCTGGGGGAAGGAGTAGGAGTCCTAGGCCAATAGAATGAACTGGAAAGAGTGCAGACCATTTCAGGAACTGTGAGTAGCTCGCCATGGCTGGAGAGGAGGTGAGGGGAAAGGTGAGGGCGCAGGAGGTAGGCAGGCGTAGTGGTTTGGGGGAGCCAGAAGCAGTACCCTTTGGTCCCCATGTGAAAACGTGGCCTGTTCTTCCTCTGTGTTTCCAAGAATTCCAGGGCCGGTGGACACGCCAATCACATACGGGCCCACTCGGAAGACTGATTGCCTCTGTGGAAATAAACAACCCCTGGCATAAATCCTACACATGCAGCGACAGAGACACCTCCTGAGGCCATTCCCTTAGGGGGACTTGGGAAACCAGGGGTGCAGTGACTTGGCCTTTCAAACTGCAGTTTCGTCATCTATAAAGCAGGGGTTTTGTAATGGTCCCTGTACACAGCAAGGTGGAACCTGAATTGGATGTCTGGGGGGGCCCATGTTCCTTTTCTTTGTTACTGGTAGATTTCCAGATGAGGGAACTTTGATTAAGCAAGTGAGGCGTTTTATGAGAGATTTTAGACCAACAGCTTTCAAATGGGGTTTTCAAAGGTTTTACATAAGCAGGGATATTAATGACATTAACGTAAACAACATGATAATTTCTATTATGTTGCCGTCCTCTCCCAGGATTATTGTCAGGATAGCTTAGAGTTCAGAGCTGGACTGTCAGCTGTGACAATATACCAACCAGAGTAGGTAATTCTGATAGACGAGATTGGATCAGTAAAACACTCTGGCAGACAGACAGATGGATAGATGGAGAGAGAGAATAAAACAGCAAATGTGGCAAAATGTTAAAATTGGTGGATCTGGATATCTAGGGGAATGGGATATGCTGGAGGTGGCATTCTTTTTGTAACTGTCTTATAAGTTTGAACGTATATAAAAATAAAAAGTGTAAAATTAAAACGAAACAAAACAAAATACTATCTGCCTCTCATTCTGCCTGGTCAACTTCTCCAAGTACCATTGATCTCTTCCTTCGGCGTCTATCAGTTTGGTTACCAAGTCCTTCTGAAAAGCCGTCAAAGGCAAAAGCACGGCGCAGTATGTTTTTAGAGGCTGCAGAACAGGAGCCAGCAGGGGCTTGGAGACCACGTGGAATAACCCAAAACTGCTTACACTGCGGGAACAGCAAGGGCACCGTGGGAAAAATAGATAGGTTTCTTTCCTTCAGAAGATGAAGTTATGGGACCTCCATCATCATATATACATCTATATTCTTGAAAATATTTCCCTGTTGCTTCATTTAAAGGTTTGTTATATATAGACAGATCCATTTATCTTTATATACAAAATATCAGAATTTGAACTTTTTTTTGGTACTCATACTCTTAAAATGTAGATTTAAATTTAGTAAATGAAAATCCAATCCTTAGTAAACATTACTTTTACATTGTTTTTCTGGAAATGATAACTTGCAAGATCTTTTTTTTACTCATTCGAAGGGATGATTTCTTAACTGAGACCTTCAGTGTTTATCTTTTGGCATGGTTTTTCTCCTCCATCTTAAATAGTTTTGAAGTGTTTAGTGTTTTATTCAGATGATTAATTAAGAAGGAAAACAGGAAGTGATAATAGATCATTTCATTTTGAAGCTCTTTAGCAAGCCTTCTTGGAATACTTAATACATGATCCATTTTAAAGAAAAGATACTTTCAAATTTGGAAATTAGAGTCAGTACTCTACTGAATTGATGAGACACTTGATCTTTTAAGAGTCATTTCATACAGTTTCCTATGTTCCTTTATCTCTGGAAGCACTTTAGCCCAAGCAAATAATGTACCATAACATACAGTCCAAAATATTTTCAACAAACGGCACAGCTTCCTGTCTTTCTGCACCTTCAGTCTGCACAGAGATGCTTTGGAAAACTGTTAGCCCTTCCTCAGACACATGAATTGATACCATTGAGAGCTTTTTTGGAGTTCTTTTACTTCTATGTTCACAAACTAAAACTTATTAGCACTGATTCCCAAATCTGTGTTTAGCCATGAGTATGAAATGCTTAGCTTTCTTTTCTTCAATTTTACTGCAAATCCATTCAATTTTCTGCCCCTGTTGGCAACACTCTGATATGCTTGGCCAAGAATTTTATTCAAATCAACTCTGTGCTGCAGATACATTTTTGCAACTCTGTGCAAATTGGTTCCAGTCTTCCCTTCAACCTTGATGAAACCTAACAGACTTTCTTTGTTTATGCTGGTCCCTTCCAGGTCTCCTAGCTCAAGCTGACAAGAGTTCTTTCGTTGCTCTGTCAGCTAGCTCATCGTGTATTACTGACTAAGCCAAGGAAACACTGAGCTCATTCTTAATTCCTTGAAACATTTCATTCTTCATTGTTCCTTTGAAGATTTCATTTAAAAAATATGTGTACTTTTATAGCAATCAGCTATAAAATAAACTCCTTAGTCCAGGTAAGTTCTATGAAGGCAGGGATTTTGTCTGCTTTTTTTTTTTTTAAACCCACTGTTCCCAGCACCCAGACAGTGCCTGGAACACAGTAGGTGCTCATTAAATATTTGTGACATGAACAAATAAAGTTGTTCTCTTCTTTCATCGTTCACCCTGGTTTCAAATATACTCTTTAATATTGTTTTGTTTTTAGATAGCATAGACTCATGTTTTAAACTACAGATTGGCAAAATTTCTGTAATGGGACTGCTAGTAAATATTTTAGGCTTTGTGGGCCGTAAAGTCTCTGTCACAAGTACTCACCTCTGCCATGGGAGCGTGAAAGCAGGTATAGGCAATATGTAAATGAATGAGCTCAGTTGCGCTCCAATAAAACTTTATTTATAAGAGCAGGAAGCTAGCTGGGATTTGGCTTGTGGGTCATAAGGTTTGACCCCTGTTTTAAAATATGTATTAGAAAAATTTCCCATTAGAGAAATGCAAATCAAAACCACAATCAGATACTATTTCATACCCACTAGAATGGCTACTATTAAAAAAAAACCCAGAAAATTACAAGTGTTGGAGAGGATGCAGAGAAATAGGAACACTCATTCATTGCTGTGGGAATGGAAAATGGTGCAGGTGTTGTGGAAGAGTTTGGCAGTTCTCAGAAAGTTAAGTATAGAATTTACCACATGACCCAGCAATCCCACTTTTAGGTATCTACCCCAAAGAATTGAAAGTAGGCACTCAGACATTTGGACACCACTGTTTATAGTGTCCATTCACAATTGCCCAAAGATGGAGGTAATCCAAGTATCCAAGAACTGATGAATAGATAAACAAAATGTTGTATATATATATACAACGAAAGATTATTCAGCCATACAAAGGAAGGACTTTCTGACACATGTGACAACATGGATGAACCTTGAGGACATGATATTGAGTGAAATAAGCCAGACAGAAAAGGACAGATATTGTATGATCTAACTGATATAAAACAATTAGAAAAAGCAAATTCATAGAGTCAGAAACTAAAATGTAAGTTATCAGGGTCCAGAGAGGGGTGGGGAATGATGAATTAATTCTTAAATTGTGCTGAGTTTCTCTTTGGGTTGATGGAAAAGTTTTGGTAATGGATGGTGGTGATGGCAGCACAACACTGTGATGCAATTACCAGCAATTAATTATATATTTGAATGTAATTAAAAGGGGAAAATTTTAGGTGTATGGATTTTACTTGGATAAAAAGCTTAAAAAGAACCATATAAATATACAACAAGAACAGTGAATCCCAAAGTAAACCACGGACTATAGTTAATAGTACAATTATAAAAATGTCCATCAATTGTAACAAATGTGCCATACTAATGCAAAGTGTTAATAATAGAGTAGTATCTGGGAACTCTGTAATTTATGCCTGATTTTTCTGAAAACCTTCGAGTTCTCTAATTAAAAAAAAAAGGAAGGGAAGCGGCTGTGGCTCAATTGGTTGGGCTCCCATTTACCATATGGCCTCCTGGTGAAAAGCCGGCTGGCGCAGCATGCTGACAGCCTGCTCAGCACCGTGAGCTGACGCAACAAAGGAAGACAAGCAGACACAGAAAAACGCAAAGGAAATGGACACAGCAAGCACAAGCAGCAAGGGGGGATAAATAAATAAATAAATCTTAAGAAAAAAATATATTCCTTTTCTTCAACTTATTTTGGGTGAACAGGTGATATATTTTTTCCCAGTGGTTTCACCACAAATCAATACTAACTCAGTAATTGCGATTTTATTTCTCTCATATTTCAGAAATTTTTAATGAAAATTTCCAGAGTATTTTTTCCCTAATAGAAATAGAGTCCTCTTTCCTACTGGTAATTTTTTTCCTGGCAGCACAATCAATCCAAGGAACAGAATGCTATTGAATTCCAGCCTTCAAAACTCTGTTATCCAGAAGCTTTCTACTTTGTAGTTTGTCCTGAACTTTCCGTACTTTGAAGGCCCATTTTGGCAGATACAATGCAGCTTCTCCTTACGTTATGAATTGTGAATCATGTGCATGCTCTCCACCTGACACAGGAACGTATTCTGCCTTCCTGTTGGCACCTGAAGTCCACTGATGAAGTATCCGTGGGGTTGAAGTATCCTGTCAGTCACCACTACCATTCTCTGCCCTACCATTTGACTTGTCAGGTAAGCTCTTAGAAATTTTTGTGAAGAATGATTACACAGGCTTTCAAATAATTACAGGTATCAGGGAAGAAACCACAATTTCTCACATCTAAAATAGCAAAGGTCTATAGAGAGCAGGTTACTTATTTTTTAAAAATTTTGCCCATAATGCAAAGTGCCGCTGACAGGAAGCAAAAAGAAACACGATGGGATGGCAGCACAGATTAGGTAGAGGCGGCCTGTCGAAATGTCATCATCAGAAGGCATATCAGTGTGCGCATGGGTTTTCTTTGCTATGGTGATGAAAAATTAGATTAATACTGTCATGGAGCAAATGAAACTGTGATGTACATCTGACAATTTGGAAGTGATTTCACTAATAATGAATATAATAAAATAGCTACATTTATTGAGGGTTTACTATGTGCCAGGAACTGTATTAGGCTCTTTGCATGGATTACCTCCCCTCATCATCACTATGGCCCTATCAGATTGCCACTTTGTTCCCAGTTAGCTATGTGCTGTGGGCTGAACAGTGTTCCCAAAAAGACATGTTGAAGTCCTAGCCCCCAGATAAGGTCAGAATGTGACCTTCTTTGGGAATAGGGCCATTGTAGATGGAATTAGTTAAGATGAGGTCATACTGGAATCCTTGTAAGAAGAGACATGGAGAGATGAAGGCCACTTGAAGACGGAGGCAAAGGTTGGAGTTATGCTGCTACACACCAAGGAATGCTTGAAGCCCCCAGAAGCTAGGAACAGGCAAAGAAGAATTCTTCCCAGAACCTTCTGACAGAGTGTGGCTCTGCCGACACCTTGATTTCAGACTTCTGGCCTCCAAAACAGAAAAAGAACACATTTCTGTTGTTTTAGGCCACCCAGTTTGTGGTGCCTTACGGCAGCCATAGGAAACTGACAGACAGACCTTGCCCAAGGTTAAAGAGATAGCATGTGGAGCTGGGATGATGTTTCTGATGGGTACATCAGGAGGAATGTGGTTGGGGTGAGAGCTGAGTGGGGAATGGGGTGCCTTCCACCAGGACGGACTCTCCACCCCATCCTGTGACCTAGCCCCTCTTTAGGCCCTGGATCTGCTCCTTCTTCTGCAAAGATTCAAAAGCCAGAGAAGAAAGTTCCAGCTTAGTTGTGGGGATGAAGGAGAGGTGGGGACAGGAGTGGGCTCCAAAGGCCACCAGTTAGACCCAGGGGCAGACCAGCCAGCCCTATGGGAAAGGGAGGCAGAGGGCAGAGAAGACGAAGGAACCTTGGGAAACTCACCAAGATTTGGGCAACCTGAGAGAGTTTTAAAGATGATTAAGCAAGTTAGTTTATTTAAGATATATCAGTAACTACCCACCCACATTTCCAGGAAGGTGGTGCATCTTCAGTGGGAAGAGTACAGCCAGAGAAGATGTTCAGGGGTCAAGACGTTGGTTGGGAGATTGCTGCTTTAGAGGAACTAGCATGTATGAGGGTTTTTCTAAGCATCACACCTACCGCCACTTAGTGACTAACTTGCCAGGTACCCCACAACCACTTTGCAACACAATTGTCATCACTTTGTAGATGAGAAAACTCAAGACTCAGAAAGATGCAGTGATTTGCCCAAGGCCACACAGCTAAGAAGTTGTAGAATCAGGATTTGCAGGGGAAATCCTGGTTATTCACAAGATGCAACTTCATTTGTTCTTCACTGGCCGGTGGCAGACCAGGATGGGACTCGGGTTAGATTGAAGAGAAAGGAGTAAGGAGTAATGTCCTGCGTTTCCTTAGCACTGGCTTTAACAAGCTTTAGTTTCATCATCAGTAATTAGTAGAAATAACTGCTTAGACCTGCGGATTGTTAAAAAGCACTTTGACATGTGCTATGATGTTTAATCCAGGCAAGTCTGTGATGTGGCTCCATTTATTGCTCCCATTTTACAGATGAAGAAGCTGAGGGGAGAGTTCCTTCGAGGTCCCTGTCTCTGTGAGTTGAGGCATC
>JAQZBX010088597.1:0-12730 GCA_029593785.1 Cabassous unicinctus
CTGGGACCCAGTTCTTACTCTCCTTTCTCAGGCAAACTGCACACCTTCATTATTTATTGACAATATGACTTTCTACCTAGAATGCAAGGAACTGTGCTCCTTTCTTTTAATTCTTTTAAAGGGGATCAAAACACTTTCTACTTTTCCTTCTTTGAAAATTTCAAAGAAGTGCTTTATCCTCATGATCCTCTATTGATATTGCAGTCACTGCTCTGTGCTGAGGACAGTGTAGTTTCTGACCTCTGGGTGTCTGTGGGCCCTCAGGTAGGATTCTGTTCCATGGCCAGAGCTAGTGCTTAGCATCTGATCAGAGGCCTTCAGGGGCTCAGTCTCGCTCTCCTGATCAGCTTCACCCAGAGACACCAGACGTGGGAAGGAGGAGGATGAATAATTATCATAACTATCATTAAGAGATATTTCTCCCCCAAACATTTCCTACACTCTATTAATAACCTAGCCCAGGGACACTGAGTCACAGCCCTTGAAATTTATCCTGGAGTCCTCTGCCACCCTCAAGGACACAAAAGAGTGGATAAAAACCTCTTTGCTGCTCACCCTGTTTCCCTGAAAAGGTTTGCAATTTTCCCTAGAGGGTCCATCTCTGTGGAAACTTTTTACTAAAGTGGGTGGAATAGGGAAAGCAAGAGTCTTATCTATGCCAGGGTTGGATCTGGGATTCCATTACCTGATTAACTGCTCCTTCTTCCATAGATTGATTCATCTGGAGTAAATACAGGAAAAGTAGAAAGACCAGTATCCCACTGAATAAGAATAAATTCCACAGGATAGTCCATGTGGATATATTTGTGCTTGTCCAGGTAGAACTCTGGCTGTTGGGGAAGTAGAGATCTTTATCCATCTTCCCAGCACACACCTGCCTCAGGCAGGACTGAGTACTGGTCACTGAGCCTGCACTGCCTGGAGATACAGGCCCGCATCACAGAGCTGCAGAACACTCACAGAGGGTGGGGAAGGGGCAGAGGAAAGGGGAACTAGAGCCCCTCCCCCACCTTAAAGACCCCACAGCACAGCCTGGGCATTGGACTTTTCCAACTCCATAGTTACAGAATATATATACCTCAGTACTATGTCTATTTATAACCAATTTCATCAGATAGGAACTGCTCCTGCTTTATCCCTTGGTGCTCTCAGTTTTGATCCCATCAACCCATAGCCTAGAATGTTTGAGACTTTCTCAATAATTTCTGTGAATTCTTAGTACTTTATACTTTCAGGGTTTCCTCTGCCCTCGACTCCAGCTTCCCCACATAATCTGGTCTTGATATATATGAACCCAGATATAAAATTCAGACACCTTTCAGGTTTACCCAAACTATTCCATTTTGATTAAACACACACACACACATACACATGAATTGGCAATATAAACACTATTAAAGATACTATAAGTGTGAAAAGTTTGAGAGAGATGCTAGGACACCACATGCCAATTAATTTAGTAAGAAGAATAATTTAATGATTTAAACTTAAATTTTTGTCCAGTAAGATCTTTTTATTGGTATTCTGCTCAAAAGCCTCTCCGATCTCTAGTCTCAGCCCATAGCGGCACCCACCTTGCTGGTCCTTGTCTTCCAGACTCCCACATTCCCACCAGAATTTCTCCCATAAGCTCTTGCAAGTCCTGACCCCAATTCACCCTAAACTCATTGGATTTGAAGACTGGATGAGGAGAAGTTGAAGTTTTATAAAGCAAATACTTGCTTTTATTTAAAGTTTTTAACCTATGTTACTTAATTTGTGAAAGAATTTCTGATTTTTGACTTCTACTTCCTAAGTTTTAACCAACATACTATTGGCCTTTCAATAAGTCTTAAAAATAATTAATAGTTACACACACTCACACATACATGCATAGATATCATATTTATCTCCCCTTTCAACAGGCATATAGCATAGCTGTAATACTGACAGCTTCATTATTAAGATTATAAACCATGGAAATCAAACACTTGTCATTTCCTTACTTTGATTTTCTCCTGATTCAGGCTTGACCCAGAGCACCCAAACCAGTTTAAGTAGGAAGATAATTCATGCAGCCGTATGAAGAAGATATATGAAAATATAAGGGTTAGGAGAGAAAATTAGCCCATCTAGGAAGAGAAACATAATAGAAACCACAGTTAAATCAGTTTGGTACAACACAAGGACAGACACAAAATTAAATGAAACAGAATAGAGTCTAGAAATTGATCTAAATGCCAATGGGAATTTTGGGTATGCAAATCAATACAGGAGGTTTTTCAAATAATTGGGAAGAAAGATACAGTCAATATAATCTGTTAAGACTAGTAGGTAGCTGAAAAGATAGATTTCCAGAATGAAGGGAAATAGGAATCTGAGATGCTTGTTCAGGAATAACTGGGCACTAGCCTCTCTTTCTCCCACAGCTGATAATATAGACCTGCTGACATGGAGTTTATACAAGGGAACTCAGTATTTCAAAATATTTCCATTAATAGAAATGCCTAGTTGCATGTGTGTGCATGTGCATTTTTCTAAAGGGATCATAAAAATATCAAGTTAAAAAGGACTGTGGCATGGTATTAACTAAACTTTCCAGTTCCAGAAGGTTCTGCTGTGAGAATAAATCACCTGGAGCTGCTTGACAGCATTCAAGGCTCTAAACACCAATAGAAGCTCCTTACCGTTCTCAATTAACAAAGATTTTATTGTATTTTCTTGTTGAGTTAACTGAGCATAGTGACCAGTGCCACATGGTCATTAAAATATACCTGTAAAATTGCAGGTTATGTTATTGGAAAATACTCAAAAGATCAAATTATCTTTTTGGTTCAAGCTTTAAAAAACATATTTGGTCCCATTTAGTAGCTGGGTTTTCATCAAAAACTGAATAATACCACCCCCCCCCATTCTTCTTTCTGTAGGAGGAACCATAAAATAATTAATAGCAATTAACTGTGCAGAGGTGAGCCTGTGAATTTTCAGTTTTAATGTTTTTACCCTCATATCATTTAAATTTTATAATTATATAAGTGTATATTGCTTTTTATTTTAATTAAAATTATGCTAAGAGTGGGCTTCTGGGCCAGGAGATTATGCAATCCCTCCCAGCCCCAATTTTAATGCTTTTGTAAAAGATAGATATTTTTCAGAAAATATTTACAAGCCTGGCTTCTATGTTGCAGACCCTGAGACAAGGGTTCATGGGTAAGTGATTTATTTGGGAGGTGATCCCAGCAAGCAAAGGATGATGAGGAAAGTGAAACAGAGAAAGGGAGGCATCCATGAAGTGCATGTTATCAGGTCATTCTCCTGGATCTTAGTACTCTTTTGGGGATCTGGGAGTCAGTGTGGCCCACGTGTATCAGAGTCATGCCACTAGAGGGATAGTCTGCTGAAGATGACTCCCAGTAGTGCTAATTCTCTGGCCATTCCAGCCTGCCAGGGGCCTGGGGAGACCAGGCTCTGTATGCCAGAGAGAATCATCAGGAAATTGGCAGTCAGGGAAGTTGTGCAAGACAGTCAAAACACCTGAGGGGGTACTGGTGATGAGGCTTCAGGAATACTTCAAATACCTTGGTGTGTACTTAGAGTGGCATTATACTTTACCTTATCTTTCTCTGATTTAAAGTTTCAAATGCATATTGGCTCTATGCTGCTTGATTTGGTACTTATGAGTAAAGAGGTCTGATCAGTGATTCTAGACAGGGCTTCTCTGGAAGGGAAATAAAAACTCTGAGCCTGGTTTTAAAGTAGATAAACTTCAGGCATCCAATGGGTGTAGTGATCATTTTTGTTTGCCTACCAGAAGATTTTCTGCTTCCAGAAACATCCTAAATTTGTACTTGGGGAATTCCCCTTTCTGCTGAACATACTTTCCATCCACGTGAATCAGGATAGACATAGACAGTGTAAGTCAGGTGTTGGAAAAAATCAACTAGAGCAAGTATCAATGGATTTTCTGTAAAGAGCCAGATAATAAATATTTTAGTTTTGCAAAGTAAGAGGCAAACTGTATGAAAGTTATATAACAAAAAGAAAAAAAATCCCAAAACTTTTTATTGAAAAAAATTCAAGTTATAATAACAGTTGAGTATTTATTTTGTAATAAAAGTCTACTAATGATGAGAAAGGAATTATTTTCTCTTTAGCAGATAAGATTGCACTTATTTGGGTTTAAAGTTAGAGTTCCTTATCAATCAATTTCAATTGTTAATCTGTTAATTCTGATCTGTAATGAGATTTTATGTACTTTATCTTTGAAAATGTCTTTTCAGACAGATAGGCACTGTTAAGTACTGATACCAAGTCATAAGCATTTGATTTTAACTCAGGATATGCATCATTTGGAAGTCTATTAGATTTTTCTATTGACATTTGCCTTTTAACATGTCTTTGCAATGCAGATTAATCACCTCCAGTTGAAGATTATGTGGAAGCTCCTCAAACTTGTATGGTTAAATGAATTTTGAAATATGGAAATTTCCTTTTCACTTCTATTGAGATCTGAAAAATGCTTCAGTACTGTCGTTTGAGCTTGGAAAATATATACAAATATATCTGATATTGGAGATCTCACTTCTTATTTTAACATTCATGAATCTAGAAATTATATAAAGCAGTTTAACCTTACTTGTGATTCCAGCAATGTTAGTTGTTTACAAAATGACTTTACCACAGTATAATTTCACATAAAAGCACTGTTTTGCCTTGTAATTTTAGGTTTAATTCACTAAGAAATATTATCAAGCCTACAGCAGAAGCTAATTTAAAAAACATGCAATGTTTCATAATAACAGTTGAAGATGGTTCTCATTCAGAAAAATTTCAATCTCAGTGCTGAACTCAAACAATCTAAAGAAACCTTATCATTGGCAAGCCATCAGACTTCTGTGTAATAGGGCAAGTCAGGACATTCAGCTTCTATTTCTTACAAAAATTCAGAGAAAATCATGATTACTCTACAAGAGTAAATGAAGTTCACCACTGATATTACCAGTTCAATAACACATTATAGATTCATATGTTTTATGTAAAGTACCTGCCAATGAATAATACAAAGAATAACCAGAGGATTATACATCTTACTTTTTCACAAGCATTATAAATTTGTCCAAACAAACTTATTTTGGTTCTATAAGTATTTTTACTACTTTTAGTTATTACACATCTTAGCAGATTCCACTTCAGGTCGTACTGAATTAGTGTTTTCTTAAATTCTATGAAAATATTCTTGCCTGTAAATGTTCCACAGAGAGTATTCATAGGGGTTAATCCTTGACACACTTCAAACTCTTCATTGACCCTTAAACAAACAACTGATCAGTATAGGTAGCATCTGTCAACTCACCCAGGAAATGCACTCAAAGTTGCTTGCCTTTATTTTAATTGGCAACTGATATTATTATAAATGTTCTCAACTCTTCACTTAACTATTCAATCAAATATGGTTTAATTAACTCATCATAAGTAAATGACTTTTCTTGCTTATTTAACAAATGAGCCATCTGAAAGTTTACTTTGTTTGCATGTCCATTTTTTATTGTTGTGAAGAATTTCTGCTGAGATGAGAATTTTTTTTTAAACTTTCTAATTTAACTGATCAATATTTTCCTGTGTGTTGGGATATTTTGATGAGTGCTCATTCTGGCAATGTCAACATATAATGTATTCTTTTACCATATCTATAGTGCCACTGCATCATAAATACAGTAATGTGGATTTAATAATAAAATAATTCACATTCCATTGTTCATTAAATGTGAAGCTTTCCACATTAACTTTCTATTGTTGATGTAACAAATTACCACAGGTTTAGTAGCTTAAAACAAAACAAATTTATTCTCTTACAATGCTGGAGTTTCCAAGTCTGAAATGAGACTTATAGGGCTAAAATCAAGGTGTCAGCAGGGCAGTTCCTTCTGGAGTCTCCAGGGATTAATCCATTCTTTGCCTCTTCCAGCTTCTAGAGGTGGCTGGCATCTCTTTGCAGTTACCTGCATCTTTCCAATCTCTGCTTCTCTCATTACATTGCCTTCTCTCTCCATCTGACTTTCCAGCATCCCTCATATAAGGAGCTTTGTGAGTACATTGAAGCTGCTAGGATAACCCAGGATTATCTCCACATCTCAAGAGCTTTAAGTTATGCATGATTGCAAAGGCCTATTTACCAAAAAAATTGGTAATATAGTGACAGGTTTCAGGGATTAGGATGTGGACACCTTTGAGGTATTCAGTCTACCACACATTCAAAGCCCACTTTTCTCTTCTTTTATTGTTTTGAAATGATGGATATGCACTGGTAATAAAAAAACAAAGAAAACATTGTAGTGTAATAATATGTGTTCTTAAAAGTTGTCAACTTATAACTATGTCACTGCAAGTTGTAGTGTGCTGAGCCTGATAAGAAAGCCATATTCAGTCTTGATTGCAATTACTTAATTTGCTTTTGTATCATCAAAAGAGCTATAGACAATATGCAAATGAATGAGCATGGATATGTTCCACACTGAAATTTAAATTTCATATAATCTGCGTGTGCCATGGAATATTAATCTTTTTTTGATTTTTTTTCAACCAGTAATAAAATATAAAAACTACCTTTAGCTATCAGGCCATACAAAAATAGGGTGGCAGGTTCTATTTGACACTTAAGCCTAGTTTCCTGATTTACTAGCACAAACCAGTAGACAACACACTATCCAGACAAGATCTGCAGATATACTTTGTATCACCAAGTGAGTTTTTAAAAAGACAGAGAGCTGACAATTAAAAAGAAGAAATTCACATGAAAACCTTGCTTTCTGTCTCCTCTTATAAAATCTAAAGATCCAGCAATACTGTGTTCACATAACAATATTCCCACATGGCAACAATTTACCTCTTTTTATAGAACTGCCTTTCAGGCCTACTTCAATCTTTATGCCTTTGAGTTTTCAATCCAAGTTTCTTATCCCACTAGGTTTTTCCTTAAGCCTAAATGTCTTAAATTCTTTCCACAATTCCTTCTAGGCCATAATGTTTCAACTCTTTACTATCTGGAACCCTTTCTTTTGTACCAGCTTTTTTCTCACCTAATATATGACACCCAGAACATTTCTCATTTTAACCATTTTCAAGTTTACAATTCAGTGTTATTAATTACGTTAACACTATTGTGATGCCATTACCAATATCCATTACTCTTTTACATCACCTCAAACAGAAACTGCACTCCTTAAGAAATAATTCCCCCCCATCCCTCCCCACCCCTGGCCCCTGGTAACCTGTAGTCTCCTATCTTTCTCTCAGAAGTTTGCTTATTCCAGATGTTTCATATAAGTGAATTGATACAATGTTTGTCTTTATGTGTCTGGCTTATTTTACTCAACATGATGTCTTCAAAATTCATCATGTTATAGCAGATATCAGAATTTCATTCCTTTTATGGTTGAATAATATTTCATTTTATTTATCCATTCATTTGTTGATGGACACTTGGATTGCTTCCACCTTTTGACTATTGTGAATAATACTGCTATGAACATTGGTTTACAACTATCTGTTCAAGGCTCTGCTTTCAATTCTTTTCAGTATATACCAAGAAGTGGGATTACTGGGTCATATGGTAATCATGGGTAGAGGTGAAATTGTGTGTTTCTGTATTTGCTCAGGTTTCAGGTGTTTGTTGTCCTTAAAGCCTATACTTTTTCGGAGTTCTAAGAGTATCATCAATGGAAACTTTGCCTTGTCTCACACCACAGTTGATTCTCCAAAATTTGCCACAGTCATATTTGATTTGTATTTTCTACTCTGTGGCTACAGTTACATTATATATTAAAAGGTAATCAAAATTTCCCATTTAAAAAAAAATACAGAAAGATATGTTTCTCTAGCCACTTCTGATTAGCTCTAATCTGGCTCTCCAGAGAGAAAGGACAAGACATTGGACATTGAGTCTCTCTATTCTAAAAGCTGATTCTTAATAATACTGAGGGAAAAGAAAAGCTTCTTTTGATCCTGTATTTTAAACTTAAATTTTAATTTGCACCATAAAATTTTAATAACTGTGTTTTAGGTTTCAAAGTGAACGGAATTAAGTATTTTGCTCATGATGTATATTACATGTGTAACTTCAGATTCCTTTGTATCTGCAAGAGCTTTGAAGACTGCTTATTAAATTAGTAATGACCTCCAGTCAAAGACTGTCAAGCTTTCTATATTCACGAGCCTTGCCCACACATCAAAAATAGATGCCACACTCCTTTCTGTTCATGAGCATAATATAATCATATTACTATGATTAATAAATTCTGTGTTTCACATGGGGCTGTCAATAATCATATCTCTTGCTTCTTCTAGGCTCTGTTCTTTAAATGCTAATGAATGAAGAGGCCAATTGATTGCTTATACATTCCAAAAGGCTGATGATAATGGGAACACTTCTGATCAAAATACCTTACCCTTATCATCCTAAGTTAAAGCAAAGTTTGTTTTCCAGAAATAGAAATGTGTCATTAACCCAAACACATCTAGAAATGATCATTTTATTTTTCTGTTTGATTTTTTGTTTTATGCAATGCTTAGATGGTATTTAAAATTAAAGAATACATTTTAAAGAAATTACAGCCTTTACCCTTTGAGTACATGTGAAGAAATCTGAGTATGAGTCTCTATATTTAAGAAGAAATTAAGAAGAATTAAGAAGAAACCACAAAAAGAAATAAATGTGTAATACAATTGGCAGACATATTGCTATTTCTCAAGAAAGTGTATTTTTTCTATTAGTTCACTCTGTGAAAATATACTGAGAACCCACTATATTTTATGTACTGTACAAGGAGCTGAGGGGATAGAAAATTTCTAAAACAAGGAGTTTTACTCAATAATTTGCTTTTTATTGGTTAAAATAAACATAACTGTAATCAATCACATGAAGGCATTAGAAGTGACAGAATGGAGGAAGCATACTAACTCAGAACAAAGTTGATTGGTGACTGCCTTGAGGGAGCAGGAAGCTTCAGTGAGGACATAAAGTTTAATTTAGTTCTTAAAATGTAAAAAAATAAGGAGGAGTTTACCAGTCAGATAAGTAGGGCAAGGACAATCCAGGAAGATCTCAAGTGAGTAAAAAGAAAGAGTGGCATGGAATGCATAGCCCATTAGGGAATTTTTGAGTTATTCATTATTGATAGAAGATGGGGATGATGATATTGAAGAGGAAGTCAAGACTTTATTGTGTGTGTGTGTATTTGTGTGTGTGTCCATGGCTACATGACTATGGATGTAAGTTAAATCTTTGTTTATAAGAATTAAAATGGCTATCCAAGCTATTTATGTATATATAAAACATGGCAATACAGGAGCAAATATAAGTGAGCAACAGATTTGTTGTTATATTCTCCCACCCCCATTGCCTCAACACTCCGTCCCCAACATTCCATCCCAAACAACATATACAAGCAAAAATATATTTGTCCCAGAATAAGGTATTCAATGAGTATGATCCATATAAACTAATGCCCTGGTAAAATACAAATTATAATAGACTCAAGTCTTTATTATCATAGTGACTGTCTCTAATGGCAGATTCAACAAACTGCTTAAGTTGGTCTAAAGTACTTTGTTTATTAGCTCTAATTTACATGTAGTAAAATGTCCCTTTTTAGTGTAAGATTCTATGGATTTGATAAACACATACACATATTTATGTACCCAACCACAATACAGTATGGTTCTATCACCCACATGTGTAACTATCAGGATGATCAAAATATAGTATGGGTCCATCATCCCTCAAAATTTCTTCATGCCCCTTTGTGATTACTCCATTTCTCAAACCCCAGCCAATGGCAGGAAGTGATCCATTTTTTTGTCCCTAAAGCTATGCCTTTCCTAAAATGTAATATAAATGGAATCACAGTTTGTAGTCTTTCGAATCTGGCTACTTTCACTTGGCTTAATGCCTTTGAGATTCATCCATATTATTAGATGCATCAACAGTTCCTTCTGTTTTACTGTTGTTTTATTCCATTGTATGTAATCACCATAGTTTGTTTATCCACTCACTAGTTTAAAAACATTGGGTTGTTTCCAGGTTTTGCCAATTATTTATTAAGCCACTATATACATTATATAAAAGTTTGCTTGTGAACATGTTTTCTCTTAGGTAAATATTTTGGAATGAAATTGACGGGTAATATAGTAAGAATATTTTTAGCTATATTAGTAACTGACAAACTGTTTTTCAGTTTGGCTGTAGCATTTTACATTTTCTCCAGCAGAGTATAAGAGTTTCCATTGCTCTTCATGCCAACAAGCAGTGGATTTTTTCAGATTTGATTTTTCATAGGTATGTAGTATCACACTTTAGTTTTAACTTGAATTTCCTTAATGACCTGTGATGTTGAACATATTCTCATGTCCTTTTTGCCATCCATATGTCTTCTTTGGTGAAATATTCACACAAAATCTTCTCCCATATTTTTAGATGGGGTATTTTTTTAAATTGTGCTTTTAAAGTACTTTTTATATTCTGAATACTTAAAAAAGATATTTGCTTAATCTAATGTGACAAAAATATGTTTTCTACTCAGAATTTAAAAACTTTAGGTTTTACATATAAGTCTTTGGGTCATTTTGAGTTAGTCTGTGTATAAACTGCCAGGGATGAGGCTAGGTTATTTTTTCTTTTGCATATGGACATCCTGCTGTTCCAGAACCATTTTTTGAAATGACTCTTCTTTCTCTATTGATTTGCCTTTGCACCTTTGTCTAAAATCAATTGGCCACCTTCTTCCATGTTGTAGCTCCACTACCTAGAACTCTTAGCCTCTAAGGTCATGGCAGTAGAGAAAGAGTCAGATGGAGGACTGGATTTTGCACTGTATTTTAAGTGCCATGGTTGAAAGTGGCTTACATCAGTGCTTCTCATAATTTAATGTGCATCAGAATCACATACAATCTTGTTAATGAGGATTTTGATTCAGGATGTTTGAGATGGAGCTTGGGATATGCATTTCTAGGAAATACTAAGGTGATAGTGATGCTGCTGTCCCATAGACCATACCTTGAGAAGATTGGGCGTACCTCCCTTCTGAATACATCCCATCGGCCTGAATCCTTCATTTGCCCCAGCCTAATTGAAAAGGGGTCAAGGAACATGTTTTTCCCAAGTGCCTAGGAAGAGACATTATCTCTGCCACATGAGACTACAACAAGCAACATTACAAAATCAAGATTGAAATGATCTCTGCAGCTGCAGGGTCACTGTGGTTGGCTGAATTATGGCTCTCCAGTGATGTCCACATCCTAGTCCCTGGAACCTGCCATGTTACCTTATGTGGCAAAAGTGACTTTGCAGATGTGATTAAGTTAAGGATTTTAAGATTGGATGATTAGCCTGAATCATCCTGGTGGAGCCAGTGTAATTACAGGGGCCTTCATAAGAAGGAAGGAGGAGGGCCATTGTCAGAGAGGGTGATATGATGATGGAAGCAGAAAAAGAGAAGCAGTTTTTGTGATGCTGGAAACAGAGGTCAAAGGGACATCACTTGTGGAAGGGAGCCACAAATGAAGGAATGCAAGCAGCATCCAGAAGCTGGAAAAGGAATGGATTCTCCCCTGGAGCCTCAAAAAAAAATACACTCCTGTCATACCTTGATTTTAGTCCAGTGAGACTCATTTTGGACTTCTGATCTCCAGAACACTCTCAGGGAACCCAGGAATTGGTTAAACACTCAGAAAAACAACTACCTTTTTTTTGTAAAGCCTGGACTGACATTCTGAAGGTGGCTGAGAAACTCTTAGCCTTGGAAGAGGTTATGAAAAGGACACACAGAGCCAAAGCTGAGGGTGGGGCTTTGGACAGTGGACTATGATTCCATGAGTTTGGAGCTTTCTGATATTTGAATGCTTTTCTCCCTCTCAGGAGGTAGCATAGACAGTTTTATGTTCAAGGGAGCAGCAAGTCTTAGGGTCAGGACATCTTGTCAGCCTGGGGTCTGAAAGAAACTGCTGAAGAAGGAACCAAAGAACTAAATTTGTCAGAGCTGAAAGAGATTTTGAAGACAATCTCTTCTAGTAGTGTAATTTCCTGGTAAGCAGGCCTCTCCTCCTTGCTCAACATCCTTGAACAAAGACTAAATCAATTATGACATCTGTTTGATTTGCCCATTGAGTTCCAACACTTCCTCAGAATTATTTTCAGCCAGCACTCTACACAGTGACCATCTTGGCAGACATGGATGTGCCTGCTCAGATCTCCCTTCAGGAAAGCACTTGCTTCCCAGCTGCCAAGAGTATGGCACCCTTCAGCTGTTAGCTCCTTCAGGGTCTGTCTCAGCTTTTGAGAGGAAGTAATACTCTTCTCTGAGGGGTCCCTTATCAATGGCTGAGCAGGGCCATAGTATAAGGGTGCAGTTGTTGTGTGGGCCACCTCTAAAAGGCAATCAGTGCTTCAGAGCTTCTAGGTGGGCTGGGAGAAATGGTTTCCCCTGCCCAAACCCACTTCCTCCTCTTTTCCTCTCTCAGTTATTATGCTTTAATAAAATTTTTCCATAACAAAAAATATTTACCAATTGGCCAGATATTTCAAACTTTTTGATAAACTTTTAAAAATGAAGCAAATAAAATAATGGACGTAACTGATACCACAGTACTGCAAAGCAAGCTACCTAAGGTGGAAATGAGCAATCCAAAAAGATAATTGAGGAGATGAGGAGAGAGAGGCTTGACAGAATCCAGAAGGCTCTAAAAACATAAGATGCCC